>JADIIU010000117.1:0-38372 GCA_027603945.1 Terramyces sp. JEL0728
TCGAACAAATCAAGAAAGATACTGGAAATGATAAGGTCGAGTTTTTGCATTTGGAATTGGATAATTTGAAGACAGTTCCTGAAGCAGTTAGCGAATACTTGTCTAAACACGATAAACTTGACTTGTTGATTAACAATGCTGGTGTTGCAAATGCAGGCGGCTTAACCAAAGATGGGTTTGAAATGACTTTTGGAACCAACCATCTAGGACCTTTCCTATTCACAGAACTACTCAGACCAGTGCTAGAAGCGACTCCAAACGCACGTATAGTAAACGTAGCTTCAAAAATACACGTTCAAGGGCAGCTATATGATTTTACTAAATTGAAAGAGGCAAACCAAAAGACTGTAAAATTGGATACATATGGACATTCAAAGCTGGCTAACGTCATGTACACAAAGAAACTCGCAAAAGATCTAAAGAGCACCCTGGTATTCTCTTTGCATCCTGGCGTGGTTGCTACTGATGTTTGGAGAAACGTACCAGGATTCATTCAGCCGGTAATTAAAATATTCATGCTTTCCGAAGAACAAGGAGCCATGACTACGTTATTCTGTGCGCTTGAAGCCAAGAGGGAAGACAATGGATTTTACTTTGACGACTGCAAGAGAGTAAAATACTCGGCTCTTGCTGACGATGCTGCAGCAGTTGAAGAACTGTACACCAAGTCCAGAGAGTTTGTTGCTGAATACCTTAAATAAACTACTCTTTATCAAATATCCGAGCGGCAGTGAAACACCAGCATGTGAAATATTTTTTCACAAAATGGTCTTCAACTACAAACCTACACAAGATTTGACAGGAAAAG
Organism: Terramyces sp. JEL0728; assembly: GCA_027603945.1. Classification (NCBI taxonomy): domain Eukaryota; kingdom Fungi; phylum Chytridiomycota; class Chytridiomycetes; order Rhizophydiales; family Terramycetaceae; genus Terramyces; species Terramyces sp. JEL0728. The sequence goes on from JADIIU010000117.1 coordinate 809, forward strand.
TCGCAATTGTAACAGGAGGCTCATCCGGAATAGGCAAAGTAACTTGTTTCGAACTCGCTCGATTAAACTGCACAGTGGTTATTGCTGCAAGAAACCAAGAAAAAACACTTCCAATTATCGAACAAATCAAGAAAGATACTGGAAATGATAAAGTCGAGTTTTTGCATTTGGAGTTGGATGATCTCAAGACTATCCCACTAGCGGTGAAGGAATTCTTGTCCAAACATGACAAGCTCGATTTGTTGATCAATAACGCCGGTATCGCAAACGCAGGTGGGATGACAAAAGACGGATTTGAAATTACATTTGGAACTAACCATCTCGGTCCGTACTTGTTTACCGAATTATTGAAATCCACCATCGAAAAAACTCCAGATGCTCGTATTATCATCGTCTCTTCCAAAGCCCACTACAGAGGGAAAAGATATGACTGGAGTATAATTAAGGAGCCAAATACGAAAACGGTAACTATCGATTCGTACAACGACTCCAAATTAGCCAATGTCATGTACGCAAGGAAACTTGCAAAGGAGTTGAAGAATACATTAGTGTTCTCGTTACATCCTGGTGTGGTCGCTACAGATGTTTGGAGAAATTTACCATGGATTCTCCAGCCAATAATCAAGTTTTTCATGCTTTCTGAGGAACAAGGTTTGTAAAATTAACCTAGGTGCCATGACCACACTGTATTGTGCGTTAGAAGCCAGAAAGGAAGACAATGGGTTGTACTTTGATGACTGTAAAGTCCTAAAGCACTTGGAATTAGCAGATGACGAAGAAGCAATCGAAGACCTGTGCTCCAAATCAAGAGAGTTTGCTCAAGAACACTTGCAGAATTGATTGCAATAAATTTCAGCCTTTTTGATAAAGTCGTGCCCCCAATTTGTTGGACAAATTAACCCTAACCCTGGAACCCAGAAAAGAAAAAAAAACGCAAATTCTGGCTATCATATGATAATAAAATTAGAAATGATTACCATTGAATTATGGGAAAGTGAAAAATATATCAACAACAAAACCTTACGCGCTTGCTCTCTAACCATAACTTTTCTTTTTATCTTCAGCTGAAAAAAGTAGGAATTTCATTGTAGTTTTAAAAGTGGATGAAATGACCGAAACGGCTAATTTTGTTGTAACTAAACTGAACAGACAACGGATCAAATATTTCAGCTCAGAGTAGACGTCGATATGCCAAACTGAGAATCTGGATTTCATTCCTTATAAGGATTATTTTCCATCAGCCAGAAATAAACAACCTAACGCTGAGGCTATATCGCATTTTGATGAGGAAACAAAAAAAACATTTTTTGCAATTAAATTGAGGTTGCGGACCTAAATAACAATGAAACACAACTTCAACGACCACAACCAGACACTCGTTATGCAGCAAGATGAACTCAGCTACCACCACAACTCAAGCTTCCTGCACAATCACGAACAGTTTGTCTCCCAATCGGTAACTATCGATTTCACTCGGCCACAAATACAATTAATAGAAGCAGAAAGTATTGATTTCTTGTTTAGAGAATACATTCGAGAGGATGCTCACATGTTCCAATATGCACCGGAAATCAATTCGCTACCAGAAAACAGTTTAAAGGGTCATGATATATCCCCTTTGCTGCTTACAGAGTCTACTGTATACCCTATGGAGAAGCAACCGGCACCTCATCCTGTCCCAGCTGGTTTCCAATATAAAAACTCTCAGCCGAACTTTGACTACCAAAACTGCGCAGGAAATTTGGTAACCGTAGTCAACGATCGATGCTCAAGTGATTGTGCTTGCGGAAGCAGCTTATCAGACAATAGTGCTGGTTCACCAAGGTCGACAAAAACAAGAAATACAAAAAACCGAGTCCAGAAACGCAAGGTGGTTGATATTGCAAAAAACAAATTCTCTCTATTATTTAGACAATCCGAAAAGGTAGATTTGCAAGTTTTTGTGATGACCAAATGCCCATTCTGTCCAAAGTTGTTTAAAGCTGTCAGAGGCTTCAAATCTCACATTACTAAACATCATCCCCGTGATTTTCAATAAACTCATTCTGATATTTGCTTAACCCCTATTCAAAGTTCTTGGATTTATGGAAAAAACAAAAAAAGCTGTTTTTAATCAATTCTTTTTTGCGACAAACACAACTCCTTGGTTATCCATTTTGTAAATACCATCTTGCAAGTAAGGTTCCATCAACTTTGCAGCTCTAGCAAGGGCCGCTTCCTTTGCTTCTCCAACAAACCCAGGTCCATCTTGGAACTCCATCAAATCTTCCACAGTAGCAAACTCCATCGGCATTTCAACAGTATTGTATTCAATAATCGAATATCCGGACTCGGAAAGTATTTGTTCCAGTTTTTCCCTTTTCCAGAATGAAAATGAAGCATCTTCTGTTTCAAAGTATTGATCAGTTAAACCACCAGACGGAGCATCTTTTACAATGCGTAAAAACGGAACAGTTGAATGATGCGGCCAGACAGATCCAACAAAGATTGGTGCGCAGGATTGAAAGAGCTTGAACAAATTTGAAAGATTTTCATTGTACATGATTCCAAATGAACAAGTAACAGCATCTGCATGCATATTTTCAATATCTTTGTCACGGGCCAAGCATTTGACTTGGAGCTGTTTCCCTGCAGGAATAGGAGCGCGTTGTAAATAAGAAAGCATGCCAGCAGATCCGTCGCATGCAATCACTTTGCCGACAGTAGTAGTATTCAAGATAGTCAGAGCAGGTTCGCCTGGACCGGTTGCGAAATCCAATACAGTGCTGCATTGGTATTTGGCTACAAGATTGGCTATTTCATTGTAGACAGGGACAAATCGTGGCCGGAACACCTTGTTGTACTTGTTGGCCATCAAGTCCCATTCATTGATTTCTTCAGGTTCTGGCATTTTTGGGAAATTCAAGTGACAGCCAGCTTTTTATATTGGCTTTCCACGTGATCTGCATCCAATCATTAAGATTGCATAGTGGAGTTAAGGGAAGCCAGTTGGACCAAGTTAGACTCATCGTCAGACACACCATTCAGACACATTCCTTGGAGAAATCTGAACAGTCAAACTAATCGAATTCCAGACTGCAAAATCCATAAATACAGTCCAGTTTTATTTTCCTTTTAGTTTATCCTTTATTTTCCTTTTAGTTTATCCTTTTTCTTCCACACTCCCAAACATCCATAACTGGCATTCGGCAAATTCCTGTCGATCGACATGCAGCATTCTTCAAACTTTTCAACAAATTCCCGGCACTTATCTTGATTGTAATTGTTTCGATATATACAGGCTTGTATTTGGCAAGCGTATTTCTTGCACGGGTATTCTGTTACTGACTGAGATTCGTAATCTGCAGACATGGAAAAATTATCTGGAATAGGATTCAATACACAAGCGCGAGGATACAAGTAATTAACTTGTGCTGTCTCTGATCCCAGCCCGGATATTACTATTGAACACAAGTCGATACAACCCGTATAAATAACCTTTAAATTTTATTAAAAAGAGCGAAGCTGGGAAAAAGTTATCTGCCTGTAGAGAATTTTGTAGGGTGCAGATCTAGGCCGCGGATGTCTGGTGAGAATTTGATGGCATTTCTTGAGCGCATAATAGCCAATCTTATGCAAGAATAAATGAAGATGACTATTCCGAATCCTAATGCAATCAACCATACAAATGGTGTCATTCGATCGTCTGTTTGGAATGCAGTGTTGAATGGTGGAACGTAGACAATAATAAACACAATTGCTGCTCCGATCAATATGCCATAGAAATTCCGAACATTTGAAAACATGAATGGGCCCACTGGATATTTGAACTTTGCCTTGACACAGAAGAGGTTAAAGCATTGCTGAATCATTAGAGACATGTAGTATGCAGAGTTGCCCAACGCAATTGCAGCGATTTGATCAGCATCAGAAAATTGTTTTCCTGTGGTAGAGTTGAGAGTGTAGCCAGCTGAACCAAAATTAGGGTCAGTGACATCCTTGAGCGACATTCCATAATGATACCACATTACAAAGAAATAGCAAACCAAACACCCTATTGCTTCAATAGTGCCAATTTCAAGATATGCCCATGATAAAACCCCAGAATCAACCAAAGTTTCTTCTTCAATTGGATCCGTCAAATTTCGTATTATTCGTCTCATAAACGATGGCGCGCCATTCTTTTCGTCGTCCTTCATTCTTGCAGTTAATTTTTCAGTGACTGGCTTTCTTGGTTGCAGTTTCATCAAACTTCCCTTATCTTCGGGCAAATCCCAGGCGAATGATAGTGCAAGGAACATCTCAAACCCTAAATCGGTAACCATAATCAAAATAGCATTCAGTGGTAGTGGGATTGGAACTGCAACATTCAACAAATTGGCATATACTAAAGTTATAGCCTAGTTACCTTCAGGCATAGTGTGGGAGATTGTATACTTGATGGATTTCTTCAGGTTCAAAAAGATTAGTCTTCCTTCTTCGATGCCGTTAACACACGATGCAAAGTTGTCATCAATCAGAATCATCGCAGCAGCTTCTTTGGATACATCAGATCCAGACAAGTTCATTGCTATTCCTAAATCAGCCTTCTTTAATGCAGGAGAGTCGTTTACACCATCACCCGTTACACCAACAATATGTCCAATAGATTGAGCATGCTTAACAATAGTCAGTTTGTGTTTTGGAGAAGTACGTGCAAAAATAATTTCTTCTTTGGAAAAGATATTTTCCCAATCTGCATCAGTCAATCCGTCAATCTTTTCTCCGTGAATGACAATAGCGTGTGCGTCTGATTCTGGGACATCCTCAGGTCTGCATCCTCTCTTTCTTGCTAACGAATCTCTAGTATCTTGCAACATCAAGTTAATCTTTCTTCCAATAGATTCAGCAGTGAGTGGATGGTCACCGGTAACCATCATAACTTTGATACCAGCTTCTCTGCAGTGACCAATGGCTTCTCTGACACCGTGCTTTGGAGGATCTTCCAATGAAACCAAACCATAAAAAGTCAAGTTGTCCTGAAGTTAAAGAGTAAATACCTTTGGATAGTTTGCAGGGTCCTTTTTGAATTCAAAATCTTCAGGGTATTGGTCACCTGGAAGTGCCAAACAAGCAAATGCAAGCACACGGTGGCCTTTAGAAGCCATAAAGTTGTATGTTTCATCAAAATTCTTTGTGTGTTCAGGAGTCAAAGGAATGGCTTTGGTGCCGTCGTGGAAAGTAGAGCACAGTTTCAAAACACGTTCTGGAGCACCCTTCAAGTAAACCATCAATTTTCCGTTGCTGTGTTCCTTTTTGTGAATAGTCATTGCCCACTTGTTGTCGGAATTGAATGGAATCTCAAATACTTTAGGGAATTTGTCGTGAATACCGTCAAAGTTATCCAATTTTTGAGCAGCATTTCGAAGTAAACCAGCTTCGGTTGCATCGCCAAGGACTGGACGGGTTGGGATTGGGCCCTCGTTGTTTTCAAATCTCGCACGAGAACATAAAGCAGACATGTGCACAATTTCGTTAACTCCAGCATGATTCATATCCAGCGCAACTGCACCAGAGTCGTCACCACTTTGAAGTTGAGCAAAGAATAATCTGTCTCCAGACCAAATATAAGTAACAGTCATCTGGTTTCTGGTTAAAGTACCGGTTTTGTCAGTTGCCAACAATGTGATAGCACCAAGAGTTTCCACACCTTGCAAATCCTTTACAAGCACATTTCTAGTCGCCATCTTTTTGGCAGCCAACGAGAGCAAAATAGTAACCGTAGCAGGTAGCCCTTCCGGAACGAAACTGACAAAAGTACCAATGGCAAAGTTGAACGCATAAGCCCATGAGTTACCTCTGGCAAATTTGGCAACGAAAAAGAACGTAACAGACACTACTGCTGCCACTGCTGCAATAGTGTAGACAAAGAATTCGATTTCCTGGTTCATTGGAGAAACTCGGCGTTCTTCACTTGAAGTCAAGAAAGCGATTTGTCCAATAACAGTGTTGTCACCAGTTCTAATAACAATTCCGTAACATTCCCCGTTGACACATAAGGTGCCATTAAACATCAAATTATGCGCTTCCAGGGGATTTTGCTGTTCGTTTCTTACTCCACGCTCTTGGGCTTCAGCTTCTCCTGTCAGCGATGCGTTATCCACTTTGACTTCAGTAGAGGCAAAAATAACCAAATCTGCAGGAATCTTGTCCCCAGAACGAACATAAACAATATCACCTTTGACCAACTCAATGGCTGGGATATTAACTGTTTTTCCATCTCTAATTACATTACACTTGGCAGGAATTAAATTCTAGATCAGGAAAATGTACCATAAAGGATTCAAGGATAGCCTGGGATTTTTGAGTTTGGTAAAATTCAATTCCAGCGTTAGCAAAGGCGACGAATAAACAGATAGCACCGATATAAATCTAGATTAGGCTGGATGTACGTTAATCGTGTTTCCTTCTGGTTGAACAGCGTAAACAACGTAGGCAACAATACCACTCAACCACAACATCACGTTGAAAACATGGAGGAGGTACATGATAAACTGAATAAGCGGATGCACTTTTTTCGGCGGACTGAGCTGGTTGAATCCATCAGTCTCTAACCGCTTTTTGGCTTCTTCGGTCGACAATCCTTCAGACGCGACCGCTTTTGCAGGGTTAAACTTTACATTGTACAATTGCGAAATTTCTTCGAGCGTTTTCAAGTGTTCCGCCTATATTAAATGATGTTACTATATCGACTTTCTTATCGTCCTCCTTTTTTTCTGGGGGAGCCATACTGAGAGAAAAATGAACGCGATTTTCAAAATTCGCGTGTGTTATATGTGTAAGTGGCGTAATGACATATGAGTGGTAGTGAAATAATAGTAAATTACCATTTAACAATTATGTGTATTTCCTCGTAATCGCCATTGATCTAGCTCCACTCTGTAAAGTTGCAACTAAAAAAATTTCTCCATTTCAAATCTATGGTTTCTGTAGTGTCGATTCAAGAGAGCAATAATCAAATACAAGATTTAAGACCGAATCAATCAGCTAATGTATACCATCCGCCGCTAGTTTTCCCGCTGGAATTACCTTCTCCCCCAGAGGAACCGTTGGGATTGTTAAAACCACAATCAGAAGCACCGACCCCAATATCAAAAGGTATATTCTACTAACAAAGGGGTTGATTTAATCAGCTGGCATCCATTTAAAACCACTCTAGCGGTCTCCCATTCAAATTCCATCTTTTTATACTCGCTCACAAACAAGAGTACATTTTGCTAATGTAGAATGGTTTCCAGGTGCAAGTGGATTGACACATCAATTTCAGTACCACATAAGTTGCATGAAATTCAGCCCATTCAGCTCAGTCACCCTCGCAGTTGGTTGTGAAAAAGGAGTTTTACTGTGGAAAGTGTACACTGAGAAATCTAAAGATCAAATTGTACCTCTAATTGAAGGAGAGTCTAGCGCGTGGATGGAATTACTTGCAATCGATGGATTAGAAGGAGTGTCTAGTGTTGAATGGAGTTTATGCTCGCGATATCTGTTTGTGGGATATAAGAACAGCGTTAGCCTAGTAGTATGGGACACTGTTATGCTTACGCCGCATATTCTCAAAAGAGGCACCGGCGGAGGTACCAATCACTTGCTGTCAATCAATGATGGCATGTACCTTATACAAACATGCGGAAACCAATTGGCAATTTGGGAAACAGAAACGTGGAACTATAAATTGATGTCTACTAATAGCAAAATAACAAATATCATATGGATCAACGGATCAAAGAATATTCTATTTACAATCGAAGGCAGCTTTAAAATCTACTGTTTGCAGATTAAAAACAACCTTGAAACGCTATCGGCACCAGATATAGAACTGCCACAATTAGATTTACCCAGAATTGATACTCACTTATCAATTGAAATCAAGTCCATTAAGCTTGATCCTAAAAACAAACGTTTAGCGGTTTCATTTATCAACGGTAAAGTAGGATTATTCGGGTTCCGAATGAATCCCTTGCCTGACCTTGAACCAATGTAAGTATTTTTAACTGTAGTGGATGGATTAAAGGATTTGACGGTGATGTTAGTATTGACTTTGCTGGGATTTTTGATCATGGATCTTTGCTTGCCGCCAGGTGGAATAAGGAAGTTGTTAGTTTTCTTCCGTCGTACTTTAAATAAATCAATCTGGCTTCCTTTCTTGTTCCAAGTGCGGGATCGTGATGGTGGAATTTCTCTGTCGGGTTAGTATGCATGTTTTTACACAATGTAAATATGTGCCAGTACCACCTTACCCAAAATGTTTGAATGCCCAGTCTGCTCTAAACTCTACCAAACCCAGCAAAGGGTCGGCCAGCACATCAAACGACAACAAAAATCTGAACAAAACCTTACTGTACAACCGCACATCACTTTCTACCAAACCCAGTGGTTATTAAATACTGGCGATACCCTAACTGAAGACAAAGGATTGCAGTGGATAGAAGGAAAGATCAGATTATTTAATATGATTAATGAACAGTTTAAATCTATTACGGATCCAGTGGAATTCAAAAATCTTGTTGATCAACGTATTGAAACACTTGCTAAAATTTGTTAATAAATTGTATGTTGCTTGGAATAATCATCCATCTGCTCTATCGATGAGCGTATTTGATTGCTATGGAGAATCTAAAATTGAATTATTTGGTGTTTTTGGGTTGAATTAAATCATTCGAATATATATTGCTCATAGTAAATTCGGTATACTTCCACATCACAGTTCAAGATTTTTTCCCAGAGATCTGAATGGAATATTTCAATGACACCCTGACGATAGACTTGAAGCTCTGCAAGGAAATAGAAATAACCAAATTAGCAATCAAAGTAGACGATGTGCAAATAAACTGCAATTCAGACATATCATCAGCTGCAATTCATCAACAAAAACTACAGCTGAAAACCAGCATAAAACCAACCTCAGTTACATTATTTCCTCAATCTCTTTATTGTAAATGCTCAAACCTCCTGTTTGATAAACAAGCAAGAATACTAGAGTTGCCGAATGATTATTGGTTTGAATTACAGGAATGCTGGGCTTGTCACGATGAGGATTATACTAAGCTGAAAGGGCAGGAAGGCGGTATAATTTATTCGCAGGAAGGTGTATTAATGGTTGGCACTAGCTATTACCTGATTCATCCTTCTGATTTGCATGATCAAATTACAACCAAGGTAGGTTTTATACGATACATCTGTAAAGATTATCCATTGGATTTATAGGAAGAATAGTATTAAATGATATTATTTAAAAAAGATCCTACATTAATTGGCCGAAACAAATCATGTATCTACTAGCAGATAAATGACTACACTTGATCAAACATGACAAAAGAAACTAATAATAGGAGGATAAAGTCATGTGTAAGCGGTGCTTGTTTCCACTTGGGAAATCTATAAAGAATGGCAAAGGGATACAGCTTTACAAATACAGAATTAATGGGTACAGAGATAATGCCAAACTCGCGCCTTCATTTACAGCTTGTTTTCTGAGGGAGCTAATTGACGAGGCGAATACAATGGCTCACTACCGATACTTGATCAACGACAAACTATTCATCATCCTACTAAACTGGAAAATACTATCATACAAGAATGGATTCAAAAAAGCAGTAAAAATCTTGTATGGAACAGGAATTGGAGAAAAGGTATTTATAGATGACGATTTACTGGTTGAATTTTATCAGCAGCTGCAGAACGGGTATGTCGGTGAATTTGACGAATTGAAAACTTCAATTGTCTTTATTGAATAAATCAGACATGTAAAATTAACATTATCATTTACATTTTGGTTAGTCAATACAGCGCTAATCCATCAGTTCAAGTCGAGGTTTAGAAGGAGTGCATCGCAGAATTTAAAGTAAACTTTGCTTTTCCCATAAATCTTTTTGAATCTAATCGCATGCATGTTGCCCAGCCATACCTTTACAACCTCTGCCTGCAACTCAGCCCCATCAACCGTAATAGCAAACGTATAGTACTCTGGAACACGCTCAAAAGCCAGCGCTTTGTACTCTTCCTTCAACTGGATTATCGTCTTGTGCAGCTCTTGGAATATCGTTGCTGGTGGCAAAATAGAGCCTGCAAGCGAAAACTTGACTGTACGCATTTTAGTAGCGGGTTTATGGGTTTCATGCCATTTTTCTACTTCTTGCAGGTCTACACTAATGCTTTCGTGTGGCATCAGCGATGACATTCTGTCTGCTATTGAAGCTTCTCTCGAAATTATTTTCTTTGATACATCCATTGATATTTCTCTTTCTACTACTGATGCAGCTCTTCTATTTACCGATTTAGTTTCTTTGAACTTTATTTGTGGATTACTTGTTTGTCTGTTATACTTTGCCCGAATTGGCGTTTCCTTGAGCCTTGACATCTTTTCTTGGTTTAATGATTGTTCTATTGAAGCTGGTTTAGCTTGCATTTGTTCAGCTTCTTTATGTTCATTAGATTCTGCCAAAACCAGAGTTTTTCGGTTACTGCTTGTACTGGAAGACATTCTGGTTTCTGATGGTGAATTTGCAAGCATAGGGCTTTTCGAATTCTTGCTGCCCAAAGACGACGACCTTGTGATTGAACCTGCATTTACACTGGGAGGCTGAACGATAGTACGAAGGCTATCATTTTTTGAAATTTTCGCATAGCCGCCATCAGTTGAATCTCCTTCTCTAGTTGACTGTATGCTTATACTCTTCCTTCTCTTTAACGACACGATATCTTGTGTAGAGGTCCTTTGCTGTGTTTTTTCAAAGTGCTCCTTGTCCTTCTTCAGTTGCAGCTCGTTGTGCTGTCTAATATGATAAACCGTGCAGTTTGTGTCGAATGTAACCGAGGATATCACTGTTGCCAAAGAGTTTCTATCTACAGCTGCTGGTTCATACTTTACTGGTTTGTTTACACATTCATAGTTTACCCAGCCGTCATTTCTAATGCCTTCGATATCTATCCGGTCTCGTTCCTTTACGAATATTAATTGCAGCAATACACACAGTTCTGGTTGTTATAAACACAAACCTTTAGAGAATTCTGGAGGCACGCTGTACTGAATCCTTCTAACCACTCTTTCCAATTCACGTATACTTTCAGCGAGGAATGGGGGATGGCCAGCTACCATATAATACACGATTACACCCATAGCCCAGATATCTATTTTCTTTCCGTTGTACTTTTGACCACTCATCAATTCAGGAGCTGAATAATACGGAGTGCCGCAAATAGTCTACGTTAATGGATCTTACATCCAACTTGTCGCCTGTAACAAAAGTGCCGAGTCCGAAATCCGAAATAAGAATATTCCCATCTTCGTTTAACAATATGTTTTCCAGTTTTAAATCTCTATGTACAACTCCGGAAGCATGAGTGAAATCTATTGCAGATACTATTTGCCGGAACAGTTTGCGAGCATAGTCTTCTGCTAAATGTTTTTGTTTCTTTACAAGATCCGCCAATTCACCACCAGCACAATATTCCCTGTGTTAGTCTAGAATTACATTATAATGTAGATATCTTCGGCACCGTCTATCACTTTGAATGTTTTTATGATATTTGGATGATTGAGCCGCATTAAGAGCAATACTTCCTTTTGAAAATCAGATAGGTAGTCGTCCGGTTCTTCATTATGTTCGACTATTTGGTTTTCTGCTTCTTGTTTTACTTTTTGAATAAACTCGTCCAGGTTTTCTTGAACATCCACTTGGCTACTTTTGATTGTCTCCATGGCCTGACGATATATCCGCTTCTTTTCTTGCAGCACTCGTATCTTTTCACGATCTTTCCTTATCCTCTCTTCATTCTCTTTGCTGGCTTTCAAGAACTTTTTGTTGAGTATCTTTATCGCAACCTCGTTAGTAATAGTTACTTTTTCACCGGACGGTAGATGCTGTCCTGCTTTTACTTTGCTAAATGCCCCTTCGCCAATTGTATTCCCGATCTTGTAGTTTGCTAGTTTCATTAAATTGAAATCGCCGTATTTTCCGCAATAAAATCGTGGAACAATGGGTATCTTATCTGAACCCACAAAAATATGGTAAAGTGAAATTTGGATATTGCAGTGATTGCCCTAGTAATATTTTGGACTGTCCAGAACGCAATTGTGCAAATATCAATGGTGCACTGTTATTGAATTCCATCCTGCAGACTATTTATTGGACGGCACAAGCCATTATTCCACCTATTAGCATTCTCAACACAAAGAATAACGAAAAAATTAACCATTATCTTTAATTTTCCAATAGATAGGCAATGGCTCTTTGAATATCGTTTCTGCTGAACCGGAGTGCTTCAATAATCCTTGGACGCGAAAACCCCATACTCTCCAACATTACTATGTCCTCCTCTGAATGCGCTAGAACAGGCTCAGTTGTGCTTTCGGTAGGCAGCGTGTTTTGAGACCTACTTGGTGGATCAACTTGCAACAAAGGCAAGATATACTGTTTACACACTTTTACTACACTATTGCTGATTCTCCATTTCCTTATTGACGTGTACTTTACAATCATTCCAGTCAGTAATCCACACGCAGCTGCTACTGCTGATTTACTACCAGACACAAGACAAAACTACATTAATAAAACTTACTTGGAGAATAATGAAATACAAGAATGATCTGTCACTAAAAGTCAATCCAAGTATCTGTATGTGGTATGAAGCAGGTATTTGATTCATGTAGAATATTAGACAGCTGAATATGAATCCGAATGGACCGCAGCTGCTCTTTATTCCATTGTAAAACAAGATTCCCTGCAATGTGGTTGTAATAATGGTGGAGTAAACTAGAAGCGAAGTGAATTTTACACTTCCCCAATGTCGCTCCAGTATTCTAATATTGTATAGTATGAGATTCCCTAGAAATAAGTGTGTGGTAGATTGATAAGTAATTGGAAATAGAAACAGTTTAACTATGTTGAAATGCTTGGGAGTAGTTGTTGTACCCAGCAAGACAGTCGTTAAAGTTGTGATTCCGGTCAAGATTGTAAGTGCTTTTGTGGTTGGAGTGTTGGAGAATCCACTTGGCCCATTTGAAAGCATTTCTAGATTTTGAAAAATCAAAAAGTATGCGAAATGATAATACGCAAAGAATCTTTATTGATCGTATGAGGCCAGATTATCCACTCCGGATTCCACCAGAAATACACAAGAGAAGCAAGACTATGAAAACATTTTGAATCTGATGCTTTGGATATCGCCATTTTATACTCTTTCTAGCAGTACAAAAAGTGCACGTCACTTTGTGTTTTATCCAACTCACCTTGCGTAACCAGTGTTGAGATTTCATTGTCACACCATACAAGTCAAATATCAGTTTTATTCTAACTTGGATAATCGGTCTCTAGCAATCAAGGTCATATCCCGCAGCCCAGTTTTTAATTCCTCCTCTTTAGTATTATTCATTCTCTGTTCAATAACACCGACAATTTCCTGTCTGCTCCTACCATTTACAAACACTACAAACTTGAATCCAAATTTATCTTCGTACTGCTTGTTTAATTTCGCTAATCTTTCCAGCACCTCTGGAGAAACTTGATTCCCTTGTTCTTTTTTTGATTGTTCAGAGAGTGTTTGTGCTGGAGCCCCGATACGTGGATGCGCATTCACCACTAGTATCTGGTCATGCAGGTTCATTTGTTTAATCAATTCATCGCTCTGGTCAATGAGTTCCGTGTACGACGAATATGGTTTATTTTGGATTAATTTTCTTTGCAGTGGAGGTGCGGTTTCAAATAGTGTATTGATTATTTCGAAAAAGTCTGATTCTGCAAGTTGGTTTAGTTGTTCGATTGCTGGCAGTTTTTGCATTTTGTCAGGAAAGAATTTCAGATCAGCATTGTTGAGTGACTGGCACTCTAGCGCACTACCTTCTACTATAGTGGATTGGTTAGTAGCTTGATTTAAATAACTGGCGATCGTAACTGTCTCAAGTAGCCAACTGGAACGAACAATCAATTATATTGGCTAATTACATTTAGGGGAATCCTGCATAGTCAGTTATGCAATTTTGCACACTGTAATTCATGTTGGATTATTCAGTTCTCACTATGTTTCGCATTTCAAATCTGTTGCACGACTCAAGTGCTGTCGAATACAAGTTATGATATACGAGACTCTGGATGCCAACTTTCGTAAAAGTGAATTGTTCATATAATACAACAAATACAAATCATTGCAAGCAGATAACGCATCATATCATTATATTGAAATTGGCTCACCCTTTTAACTTTTGTCCAAATCCGATATTGATATTTTCAAAATAGGCGGCGGAAATAGCATTTGAATGACTACAGATAGTATCAAGGACTTCGCTGCAACTGGCGTTGAATTCCAGCGTAATACTTTCAGTTCCAGATGCGTTTTCACTCCGTCCTACACATTCGCTTACCATATCGATCTTTGTAAAGTTTGCTGATCCAGGATAAACCTCCATTATATGTGCTGGATTGAGTGCGTAATTTGAAATTTTAACGAAATGAGGCAAGAATTGAGAAACATAGTCATTGTAGGCAATGCCTGGCGGTGTGGTCAATATGATTGCTTTGCGTTGGCTATTCTTTGCTAGTTGTACGTTGACTCTCTTATTGTAACCACCCATATCGTTCTGGAGAAACGAAACATTTGCTACATTTACAAAGTAAAATCTTTTGGAGTTGGATTCCGGTGAGTAGAATGGCACCATTGTAACTGGTGTGTAAGATGGGGGCAGCACACTTTCTTCCACCATTGCTAGAAATTCGGACTGAGCTTTTCTTATGACTGCAGCCACCAACTTGAAACGCCAAACACAAAGACTGTTTCTCATAAAATATACGGTTACTATTAACTTGGCCCCATAATTGCGACCACTACCTGAGGTGACTTGCTAGATAAACAAGATCTGACCTACCGCTATATATCTGGATCAAGTGATTCCCATGTGTATATTAGTGGAATGCAAAATGGAATCAGAGTTACTGTTCAACTGTCAAAATCTAAATCGCCAATTTTAACTTTCGCGATGCAATCTCTAGAATACTCGAATCTGTACGATCAGCCAATCGACCATAGACCAGCAAATCCAATCAATATACTCGTTCACTCTGCAGAATCTGCATTCGTTTCGACCATCAAACTCTCTAAACAGTCGAAAGCCTTTATCGCCTACAAACACAATCCAGATTTCCACTCATACTTGTCCACTTTGTCTCATCTGATAATCCAAATCAAAGGGAAATACAAGTACAAGCGAGAATCTATGGCCGATATTCTACTCTCTTATTTATTTGTGTTGGACGCTAATAAGTCAGAGTTGGTACAGCGAAAAGAGAAGGAGCTGAGAGAAAAAATACTGCAGACATTGGATTCCTTGGAAGGATATATTGAAGAATACACTTCATTACGGACTGCGTATGGTCTTGAGGAAGAAGACGCTTTTACTATTACAGAAAATATCCCGCCGATATCCTCAATTCCAGCCATTGTAGTCAATAACGTGCCAAATACTAAGCCAAATGCGAAACCACCAATTCCTCCACCGCCTCCTCCACTCAATTTGAATGTACAGAAACAAAATGCAGAGCCAAAACCAAGATTACCTAAAAGGATGATTCGAGCCGATTTCGCAATGGAAATTAGCAACCAGCTTCAACATCTAAAGAAAGTCGATCGATCCGTGTCTGGTGGACCGCTTGAAAAACACGCTCTCCCTCAAATTGTAACAAACAACGACTATGCCATCCAACAAATCCAAAAAAGGTTTCAACAGTATCGAGATAATGAAGAATGATATCACCCAATATATCCATAATTGAGAATTCCTTGTTCAGTGTACAATTTTATTCATGATCTAAATAGCACAAATAAGACTCCTGTTGCGAGACTAGACAATAGATTCACCTACAATCAACTGTTACTTACCATTTCATTGCTAAAGAGCGGATACCCGGATATCAGTACTCCTCCTTTCTTTACTATTTTCCCTTCCTTGGCATCGTAATAAGTCGCCTGTACAGTCGCGCCAACCAAACTATCAATTAAACTGCCTGCAAAGCCCCCAATTGAGCCCAGTAATATACATTCCAATATTGTGAATTTGTATACCGCAAAGAAATTCTGTACTGCAAAATACGAGATTCCAATCAAGAATCCTCCCAATAAACTTGCTACTAGCCCGCCGAAACTAACTCCGCCGTTTGTCCCGGGAGGAACTACTCGTCCGCTTGTTATTAATCTTGGCGTGGACGATAATACAGACCCCAGTTCACTTGCCCAAGTGTCTCCGCAACAACACGCTAACACTCCTATACAAAAGAGTCCGCATTCGTATTTGTATCCGTAAAAGAAAGATATAAACGAAACAACAACAATCCACAGTGAATTGCACAGCACTTGAATGTGATCCCTCTTTGCTTCAAATGCCTCCTGCTTCAATTTCAACTGCTTGTTGTAATGCGTAAGTTTGGACGACGATAAATAAAACACAATCAGCATAATTCCAAATGACGGTTCAAGTGCAAAAATACTAAACCCCACACTAAAAGCTGCAATCGCACCAGAAACAGTTAAACTAAATCAGCCCAGATATACTTTTTCCTTAATCCATGTACAGCCAATACAGTCGCCAATAAAAATGCAACCGCAATCTGGAGTAACATTTTTCGAAAAAGCAATAATCGCGAAATGGAACAAAAGAAAAAAGAACGATCAAATTCAACGTCGTTCCTTCCAACGTCTCAGGAAGATGAGCTGTCGCCATTTACGGAAAAGCAGGTATTTTTATTTTTACTAGACTTTTTACGCTTACACTGTTCATGGACCACAGCAAGTGAATATGCTCGTAGCATTTGGATTGTTACTCGTGGCTTTGGTTGTACGTTGTTTTATGCTTTCAAATCCAGCCGAAATTGTTTTTGACGAGGTTCACTTTGGAGGATTTGCCTCTAGATATATCAAGGGAGAGTTCTTTTTTGATGTTCATCCGCCAGTAATCAAAATTAATGCTAGTTGGGAAAACTGTTGGTTGCTTTCAGCGGTGTATTTGTTGGGTACAACGGGTCATTTTCGTTCAAGGAAATTGGAATGGACTACACCGAACATAATGTTCCTTATGTAGCAATGAGGATGCTCCCTGCAATTATGGGTGCCTTGCTTGCACCGATTGCGTATGCAACAATGAGGAACTTTGGATACTCATCGCCAGCCGCCATCCTCACTGCACTTGTTGTGACTTTTGAAAATGCGCTTGCTTGCCAATCGCGTTTAATTTTACTGGATTCATACATGATATTCTTTACTGCTTTGACAGCGCTAATGTGGTCCGAGTTCTTGCGATTCAAATTCGAGTACTTTTGCTTAATCTAGACCTTTTTCTGTCAACTGGTGGAGAACGCTTACTTTTGTTGGAATTAGTTTAGGTCTAACCGCTAGTGTAAAGTGGGTTGGGCTGTTTACAATTACACTTATCGGCATCGGCACTATTGTTCAGTTGTGGACAATCATCACCGACAGCTCTATCCCCTTGAAAACATTCTACCGTCACTTTTACGCCAGAGCTATTTCATTAATTGTTGTCCCGATATTGGTATACATGTTCTTTTTTCAAGTACACTTTGCACTTTTGACAAATACTGGTCCTGGAAATTCTTTTATGGGGCCAGATTTTCAAAGCACCCTTGTTGGAAGTTCTGTAACAAAGGAGTCATTCAAAGATATTGCATACGGCTCAAAAATTGTGATTCGTCATGAAGATTCCAAAGGCGGCTACCTGCACTCTCACTCTGCAGCATACCCAGGTGGATCGAAACAACAACAAATTACTTGCTATCCACATAGAGATCCAAACAGCTACTTTCTAGTTGAATATCCAGTTGTTTACGACAATAACACTTCAAAAAGACAGCCAATTGACGGGTTCAAGAAGATTAAAAACCATTCAAGAATCAGGCTACGCCATATCGAAACACAAAGAAACCTTCACTCTCACAACGTTAGGTAAATCAAGTTAACATAGACCAGTATTCAATGATGACAAGGAAGTCAATGAAGTATCCTGCTATGGCTCATCTGCTGTTATTGGAGACGCAAACGACTCTTGGGAAATCATCACTGATGATAATGGAGAAGACATTGAAGCCATGAATACCAAAATTAAACTCCGACATGTAAACACCGGATGCTATTTGTCCTCCAGGACAAAGAAACTTCCAGAATGGGGTAGGCGTCGTTAATATTAGCTTTTGGCCAGCAAGAAGTTACCTGCTCCTCAAAAACCATCCACGATTTGACAATTTGGAGAATTGAATACTCTGAACATCCAGAACAGCCTGAAGGTTCCCAAAAGACCCGCTATAAGCCACCAGGTTTCCTTCGAAACTTTATCGAACTGCACAAGGCAATGTGGAACTCCAACAAAGGATTGACTAGCTCCCATCCATACGAATCTCGTCCACGTACTTTATATTAACGCTAGTCGATTGGCCATTTTTGCATAGAGGAATAAGTTTCTGGCGAGCTAAGCCGGATGAATTTGGTATTTACTTGATTGGGAATCCTATCTCATGGTGGGCAGGCACCATATCTGTTTTACTCTACGGAGTATACGAATTAGTCAAAGTACTGTTGGAAAAAAGACAAAACATGATCCAGACTAGCAGCTATTTTAAAGATATGATGGCGGGATTGTGGTTCTTTGCAATTGGCTGGTTTATTCACTTGTTTCCTTTCGTGTTGATGCAGAGACAGGTAAGTGTAGTTGACTCTAGTTATTCTTGCACCATTATTTGCCATCCCTATACTTTTCACTGTTAGCTGTTGGTGCGTTCTTTGACATTGCATCGTTTAAATTGAAGAAGGGGCAGTGGGTAGTAGCGGCAGTCTTTCTATTGATTGTGGTCCGCACATATATCCAGTTTGCGCCTTTGACTTATGGGTACAAGCAGAGTTTCGCTTCATGCAGCAAGTTAAGGTGGAGAAGTAAATGGGACTTTTGGTGCGGCTCTGAATAAAATTAATAAAAGTATAAGACAGCAAGGTTTATTGTGTAAGATATAGAAGAGGTTAGAAGATATAAGATAGTAGAAGGTGAGTAGCCGAAGTTATTGTTGTCCAAAGCTGAATCCTCCAGTTGGTACATTCATTTGAGTTGGGAAGCTAAAGTTTCCAGAAGCATCGACTTCTGGAGCAATTCCAGTGTCGTCTGCATCTTCGTCGTTAAAGTATTTGTCGATGATGTTGTACGCCTTTTGGTAAATCGCACTGTTGGCATGTAGTTGCAAGTTGTGAATCTTTTCCATGCCTCCACACTCTTCAATCAAGTCAGCCATCATGTTTTCGTTATTTGTAATCTGTCTATCCAATTCGCCAACCTTCAAGATGTTTTCCAAAGCATCAAGCGCAACTTGGGTGATTTTGTTGTCTCCCATAATCAAAAGATCACAGAATGGCTTGATGCAGCCTTCATTGACAAGATATCTGATTTGCTCTGGTTTAGAAAGAGCACCAGAGGTTGCGTTAGAAAGAGCCCAACATGCCTCCTTCTTGGTTTTAAAGTCGCCACTAGTTAGCGCACCAATCAAAAGAGGAACTAGGTTGGCATCAATTACAGACTGGATTTGAGAAGCGTTTCCTGCAGTAACGTTGGATACAGTCCAGCAAGCTTCTTTGCGGATAGTGTCTTTAGGGCTGGTCAATAGGGAAGATAATGCACCAAGGACGTTGCAACCAATCACAACCTGAGTTTGTTGGTCGTCACCAGTAACAATGTTACCAACTGAACGTAATGCAGGGGTCTGGACAGCAAAGGATGGATGCCTATGGTTAATAGAACTCACATTAATAGTTCAACCAGTCTGCGACAAACACCAGATTCAATGACAGCTTGAATCTTTTCGTTTGGCCCATCGGAAAGGTATGAGATAGCCCAGCAAGCATCAGTCAAGATTTCTTCATCGCTGTCTCTGAGCAATTTAGCCAAAATTGGCAAACACTGAGAAACAATATTCCAGTCAGGCTGAGGAGTTTTGCCCCTGCAAAAGTTGGATAAAGTCCAGGTGGCATTACGGAGCATTGATGTCTTGTTGCTTCTGTCATTTAAAATATCTAATAATGGCCGCATAGCTCCTTCTTGCAACACAACATCTCTACATCCAGGGCTGTCGCCAGCAATGTTACCCAAAGCCCAAACAGCCTACAATCAAAACAAACTTACTTGCTCCTTTACGTCCGCAGTTGGAGATCTCAACAATTGTACAAAGTATGGGACTGCACCGGCGTGGATAACAACCTGAGTCTGATCCGAGTTACCAGAGGCAATGTTGGTCAATGCCCAAGCTGCTTCAAACTAATGTCAGGATAATGCTACTTGAAGCATAGAATGGCTTGAAGACAGAAATTCAACAAATCTCGGAATAACACCGCAGTTAATTACTTGTGCGATAGGAGGGCTACGCTCTATTGTTATTTTTTCTTACCTTTTGACAAGATTTTTCTAAATTTGGATGTAGCTTGAAGTTGCATTTCTGGATCTTCACTCATAACTCCTGCAATCATTTCTGGTAGTTGTTCCATAAACAACCCCTAAGGTTAAGATCGGTGTATTCTTACATTAGTTGCACCAGAAGGAGCTTGAATATCTTCATCGTCATCAGTGTCGTCGTTCATGACAGGAATCATGTTTCTTCTCTTGGCCAAAGATTCTTCCTTTTTCTGTTTTCTGATTTCCACAGTGACTTCTTCTCGTCTTCTGCGAATTTCATCGGTTTTCATAGCTCCTCTGTTTTTAAAGCCTTGCATTCTAGCTTCGAATTGACCGCCGTTTTGCATTTTGAGAGATTTATGAAAAAAAATTGAGAAATGTCCAGAAGGGATGGATGATGATTGGACAAAAATCAACGGAATACAAACTCAAAGTGTTTTATTGGGTGTCGCAAGTTATTCAGCACATTGTTTTCGGTCGTTCCGCGATCGTTCAGGCTGAATTGCCGCAGACGTCTTTCCAGTTAACATTGGATATTGATCTGATATTTTGATTTCATATTGTGGGTTGGCAAGTCCTCAGATGCTGCCTGTTGAGGTGCATGGCGGAATATTCCCAGTAGAGTTCAGCAAAGAGTCTCAGGCCGTTCTCCCATTACAATGGAGCATTATTCAGTTGTTTTCATGAATCGTCTCTGTATCAAACGGTCTTTCGGCCCAATTGAAACTACCAAAGGAAAGGTATAAATATTGTGCGAAAAAGATTACAGTCATACATAACAAAGTAATTTCAGTCTCATCTGCTCTGCTTGGTTCAACTTCCATTGCATAAATAAACAAAAAACACGATGAAATTTTAGAATGTCTACTGAACAAGCCGTGACACCAGTCTCCGTATTAATCAAGAACAACCCAACAATTCATGATTCTTCAGTAACGCTTCGCCACTCTGTAGTGCAGATTAGCGTTGATAGCCATCCTTCTCCTACCCTAGAATTCACTCCCGAACAAAAAACAAAATTGATGAATTCATTAATGACAATGGATTTCGAAAATGTGGATATTTTACTTTCCAGTACCGACCAAATAGAACATTGCTCTAGTTTTTCTGATCATGAATCAATAGTTACTGAATTATATGCGAGAATCCTGAACAGCCTTATAAACGCGTACAACGAGTCGGATCATATCGCCAGACATCACCTTAGAACTATTATTTATGGCTGCTTTATGTTTGCAGTCAATCGTGGTATTGTATTTTTACCTCATCACCACACTGATGTAGTAAAATTTATGGCAACAGTCTCGGAAGAGAAATCTCTTGCGATTTTGAAAGCTTATCCTGAAAATACTTGGTCTCAGCAATGCCACGCTATTGCCTATCATTTAGAATGGAAAATGGGTATACAAGTACTAATTTAGCTTCCTTGGAAACTTTTGATGCCGAAAGAGCAATTAACGCGGCTTTGAAAGAAATCCCAGAATCAGATGCTGCCATCGAACAAGCAGTAGGAAGTACTGAAAAACCTCCAGCATTAAATAGAAGAAAGAGCCTGCTGGATGTAATAGAAAACGAAGATCGGTCGCAGATGCAACGAAAAATTAGAGAAAAACACTGGTTGACTTTAAGAATCAAGTTTGAATTCGCATGGCAAGAGCTTATTGAAGTACCTGCCGGCGGCTATTCACGAGGCCCAGAATTAAACTATACTTTGCAAAGGAAAGCAGTCTCGTTAATCAAATCAATCGTGGTTCTCGCAAATCATTTCCAACAGTACGAATATGCCTGGTACTGGCCTGAAAGGGCAAGATTGGTATTTGACTGGTCATTGTTGTACAACTTGATCAAGACTTGCCGGATTGCAAATAAGGAAGAGCCTAGTCCAGTCTGGGTAGCAAGAGGATGGGTATTGTACAAACAAGTGCTTGAAAATATGAAGCAAAGCCTTAAAGGAATGAAAAAATACGTTTCCTTCATGGAAGAGGTAGAGCATCACTAAATAGTTTTTACTGTTTGTTAGAGAAACCGAAAGCGATGATGAGGCACTTGTCACCTTTGTTCGATTGTACCATGACATGCTTTCAAATTGCTCTCCCCACCATTTCCCGATTTCTGACTCAATCTTGGCCCATTTGATTGAATTGTGTTGGAGCTGCAGAGGTGAAAGCAAGGACAAATGGGAAGAAGCTTTCCGCATGGTACCCTTTGCTAACGATAGATCATTGAGATATATCAGTTGTATCAAACCTACAAACATCGCCCTCACAGTGTGTTCAGAGACGAAGAATACTTTACCCCCGAGACTTTTGTTCTCCTTTTGAAATTCTGCACGCACACAGGGAACATTGAAGAGTTTAACATGCTCAATCACGACGTGCTATCCAAAAACCCCGACGTCGACTTTGTAAACAAAGTGAAGATTGGATATGCGACTTTTGTCAATGATAAATTGAACCGAAACTCAAAAACTTCTCAAGCAGCGTTGCGACCTCAACCAAAGCTTGACTTGGAAGCAATTAATCGTTTGAGAAATACTCTAATCCAATATTTTTAAGTAAACGTTCCTTTTTGCCATTTGGTTTGATTGTTACGCCACGTTCGTGTAATGAGAAAACTTGACTATGAATCCAATACCACCAGCAAAGCCTAAACGGACAATTAAGGACAAACCTCCCACTGTTCCACCACGACCTGCTGAAGACAGACCACAACCACCCCCTCCCCCTCCGCGACCCGAAATATCCAAAACTCCACCACATTCGAGGAATAATTCAGTGGAAATAGAAAATTCACAAACGAACCAAATTCAGAGGAAACTGCCAAACTATCAGGAGAGTCAAGGAAATATAGAATATATTCAGCATAAACCGATAACAACACGTGTACCAGTTAAACCTCCTAGACCAGAAGCAAATGAACAACCGTCATCTCCAAGTTTAACCAGGAAAAACACATTTCCATCGACAAAACCAGCGTCGCCTGTCATAACAAGGAAAAATTCCAAGCCAGAGATGCCTTCTCCTTTAAAATCACCTATAACCAAAAGCAGCACAAAATTAGAATCTTTGCAGTATGATTCGAGAGATGAATTACTAAAGAGTTACTCGCGAGAAGATTTGAATATTGACAGAGTCATACCCGAAAGTAAAAATGGGCAAAAGCTGCCTCCTCCATTACGAATGGGAAGGCCGAAACCTAAAAAGTCGGCAATTGGCAACTTTGTTGATTCCGTGCATGGTATTTAGATATTTATAGCTAGGAGCATTTGCAGAGGAAAATGAACACCAACGGCCAGTTATTTCCGTACCATTTAATCCAATTCATATTACACACGTTGGATACGATGCTGAGAATGGAGAATTTACTGTAGATATCAATTAATGTAGGGATTACCGGAAACTTGGAAGCGGATGATTTCCGATTCTGGCATTTCAAAGCAAGACCAAGCAAAGAACCCCCAAGCTGTATTAGACGTTATTGGATATATGACCGAGACATCCAAAGTTAACAAAGAAGAGCGAGCCTTTTCAAAATTCAGCAATTTTGAAGACTTTCAGGAAACACCGACTTTGCCAGAATCAAAGAAGATGGACCTCACCAGTCCTCAGCTACCTCCCAAGCCTCCAAAGAAACCCGCGAAGCTAAAGGCTGAGGTTGAATCTCCTCCAAAGTCTCCACCACCAACTTTACCAAGACCGCCTCCAAAACCTGTCAAATCAGTTGAAGCTGGCAGTGCAAAGAGTACTAGTCCACCTACTCCCCCAGAATTGCCCGGTAGACCAGAGATGGGTAAGTTGAATTTCATTGTAGCTTTGGATAAACCTGTTATACCGCCAAAACCATCTTCAAAGCCTCCAGAAATAAGACCAAGAATAAAACCTATTCAAGAAGATGTTGTAGAAAGGATGAAGAAGCTTTGCAGCCCGCTCGATCCATACACTGTATATACGAATTTCCTTTTGATTGGGCAGGGGTAAATCCTACTAATCATAGTGCTTCTGGCAAAGTATATTCCGCAAAGAGTGATTCTGTGGGGTCGGTAGCTATTAAACAAATGAATCTCAATGCCCAGCCAAAAAAAGAGGCGATCATAAATGAGATTTTAGTAATGCGCTCGAATCGCCACAAGAATATCATCAATTTCATAGACTGCTACTTTTACAAGGAAGATTTGTGGGTTGTTATGGAATATATGGAGGGTGGTACTCTGACCGATACTCTGGTGACCAATTATATGACCGAACCCCAGATAGCTGTGGTTTGTAGAGAGGTGATTAAAACGTAATTTAGGTTTTGGAAGGACTTCTTCACTTGCATTCCAGTCACGTAATTCACCGAGATATCAAATCGGACAATATTTTATTAGGGGTAGACGGGCAAGTTAAATTAAGTAAGTGTTTAGTAACGATAGTCGATTTTGGATTCTGTGCGCAGCTGGGAGATGGACAGACTAGTAGAAACACAATGGTAGGAACTTCCTATTGGATGGCACCAGAAGTAGTCACAAGAAGAAATTATGGACCAAAGATCGACATTTGGTCTTTGGGAATAATGGCGATAGAAATGCTAGAGGGCGAGCCGCCTTATATGCATGAAAGTGCTATGAGAGCGCTTTACTTGATTGCGACAACAGGAACTCCAAAGTTGAGGGAGCCTGATCAAGTGTCGGGCACATTCAAAGATTTCTTGGCCAACTGCCTGGAAGTGGACGTGGGCAGAAGATATTCCACCGAACAGGCATTGAACGATCCATTCATAACAAGTGCCAAGCCCACTAAATCCCTTATACAATTAATACATGCAACACTACAAGTGAAAAAGAAAGAAAAAGAAGCATAACCGGCGCTTTATTTGTACAACCAAAATAAATTCAGTAAATACTTGCCATTGTTTCGTGGAATTTTTAATCTGCAATGATAACGCTTATTCCAATTCTTCTGATAGATTTATGGTATAATTGGTGGTAGATTGACTGCATATGCACAAGAAAGCTTAATAACCAAATCTATCTGTATTGATCTTCAGACCAAACAGCTTCAGAATCGATAGATCATGAGCGCATGCCATCCGCAAGCTTAATTTGAGAGATTTTTATGGCATATCTTTTTCAAATTGTCAATGTCATGACAAGTCATTTTAGCTTTTCTCCCACAAACTTTTCGGAATCACAAATATTGGCGAATGACAGAAAAGTCGATCCAGCCCCAGCAATCTCTACATGAGAAGAAGCTTTCAGTTATCAGCCAGAAACAAAAGAAGAGTATTATCAATACACTGGTATCTGGCGTGCATGGTAATCATTTTTTAAAACTAGGCATGTTTGTCGCTGAAGAACAGCCAATACCAAAAGTCAACAGGGCCGCTATATCAACACCTTATAATCCAGTTCACGTCACGCACGTCGGATACGACGAAAACGCAGGGGAGTTTACAGTACAACATCATTAATCAAAGGGATTGCCAGATCACTGGACAAAAATGATCAACGATTCAGGGATATCAAAGCAAGATCAAGCAAAGAACCCGCAAGCGGTAATAGATGTAATTGGGTTTATGACAGAAAATAATACAGCCAGTGACGAAGAAAAGGCGTTTGCCAAATTCACCACCACAGTAGAAAAAACAGCCCCCTCAGCAATATCTGTTGGAGGACAAGAACTGGAAAAGGATAATCCCTCTTCAACGCTACCTAAACTTCCTAAAGATCAGGTTGTGGAGAAAGATGTAGAGATTGTCAAAATACCGCCAAAACCTTCCGAAAACAGACCCTCTATTAACACCACATCTCTTGGTACAACATCTGCAGCAGTCATATCACCCAATGTGAAGAGTCCCCCACCAAACAAACCGAAACTACCAGTTGTCCCCGCAAGACCAGCCCATACCTTAGGAATAGCATCTACAGATGTCAAACCAATAACTGTTTCCAAGCCTTCTACCCCAGCAACTCGTGTATCGCCAGTGAAGCAAGAACCAGATGCTCCGCAAGCCCCAAAACCACCTCCAAAACCTGTAATCAAAGACATGCCTTTGAATACCGATGTTACAACGCAAGTGAAAAGAAGACCAAGAGTTGGGGGAGAGTCTACCGAAGATGTTATGGTGAGACTCAAAAAGCTATGCAGCCCTCAGGATCCAAAACGACTATACACAAATCTAAAGAAAATAGGTCAGGGGTAAGCTTTATTAATCATAGAGCATCTGGAGGGGTATTCATTGCAA
The DNA here is from genome assembly GCA_027603945.1 of Terramyces sp. JEL0728. Lineage (NCBI taxonomy): Eukaryota > Fungi > Chytridiomycota > Chytridiomycetes > Rhizophydiales > Terramycetaceae > Terramyces > Terramyces sp. JEL0728. The sequence continues at coordinate 27,471 of JADIIU010000117.1, forward strand.
AGCAAGTTGAGACTGGAAATTCAGTGGCAATTAAACAAATGAACCTGAACGAGCAGCCGAAGAAAGAATTGATTATAAATGAAATTTTAGTAATGAATTCTGCCAAAAACAAGAACATTGTAAATTTCATTGATAGTTTCTTGGTACAAGGAGATTTGTGGGTTATTATGGAATACATGGAAGGAGGGTCGCTCACTGATACTCTACAGATAAATTATATGACAGAAGAACAAATTGCAATTGTATGTAGAGAAGTTTTAGAAGGATTAGCCCACTTGCACTCCAAAGGAGTAATTCACAGAGACATAAAATCAGATAATATACTTTTAGGGATGGATGGTCAAATTAAAATCAGTAACAAATTACTAACGTCTAGCCGATTTCGGTTTTTGCGCTACTATTGGTGATGGACAAGCAAAACGCAACACTATGGTTGGAACACCTTATTGGATGGCCCCAGAAGTCGTGACTAGGAAAGAATACGGACCAAAAATAGACGTGTGGTCGTTAGGAATAATGGCAATTGAAATGCTAGAAGGCGAGCCTCCCTATTTAAACGAAAATCCCATTCGTGCATTATACCTCATAGCTACAAACGGAACTCCTTCGCTACAAGACCCAGATAGTGCAAGTGAGACGTTTAAAGATTTCTTATTGTGTGCTCTCAAAGTACTGGTTTCCGAAAGATACACTACCGAAGAACTACTACTGCATCCTTTTATCTTGGATTCTAAACCAATCGAAAACCTAATTCAGTTAATACAGTCAACAAAATCTGCAAAAAAATAACCGTAATATATTTTATCAAAGTTTGCTTTCGATTCCGTCTGCGTATTCAAAGACTTTGTTTGCCAATTCTTGGCCGCCGTCTTGAATGAATTTGATTGGTTTCATTAAGGAAGCCGATGGCGAAACAAGTCCTCCATTGTTTTCAGGTTTGCCAAACTCGTCACTGGTAAGAATATATGTAATTAGTTGCCCTACATTCTTTGGATCTTGAGCTACAATCCACCCAAACATACCTTGCAAGAATGTCAAAACAGAAGGAAACCCTTGGTTCGCAAGTCCATCCGTATTTACTATGCCAGGAAACAAGTGATGACTGGCGACTTTTGGATGTTTCTTTGCGAATTCGCGAGTGGTAATATCGGTCATTGTCGAGTGCTGTGAAGCTGCCCGAATGAAAAACGGAAAATAACTCTCCTTTTCTAACTGCAGATCATCCAAATCAATAGCAGCTCCATTACCTGCCCCCAAGCAATTAACAACGCGGCCATTTGTTTTTTCAAGTAGTGGGATAAGATTCTTGATTAATGAGAATCGGGAGAGATAATTCATTGCAAAGGTAAGCTCGATGTTTTCGTTGGTTACTCTGCGGGGTCCATAATTGAGACCACCTGCACATAAAACCAGTCCATCTAAACTTGGATTCTTGGTCTTGAAATCGTGGCAGAAGCGTTTGACGTTGGATATACTAGTGACATCTACACTGAAAAAGTTGAATGACTGAGTTGGTTTGGAAATTGATTGTAGTTTGGCGATTACTTGATTTCCTCGCTCTGTATTTCTGCCGACTATGCTGATTGAAGCTCCCAAGGATCCTAGCGAAATAGCAGTTGCTTTGCCAATGCCCTGAGTGCCTCCGACCACCAGATAGTGCTTTCCAGCTAAAGATAGCTTTTGATTTAACGCTGCAAATTTGCTCATAAAGGTAACCCTTTTCCGCAGAACTTGGCCACAACTCCGAATAATCTCCTTTTCACTCTGTTATCCAAAGGAATTTATCTCACTGGCACGAGCTTCACCAGTGTCTGGCCAAATTGTACATTTATTATACTACAATCCATACGAGACTGTCGTCTTCAACACCTTGATCTTTCAGGCTATCAGCAGCGCTGAACGCGCAAAAGAAGCGGTCGTTACCTTCCAACCCCAAAGTCCCCAGTTGAATTGTTTGCCCTCTGTTCAAACCCAATTGACGAATCACAGATTTATCATTAAAAATGTGCCGCTTAAGCATATCCGATGATAATTCGGTTGTAGGTATGGTAAGAGCAGCTTCCAAAGTGTCTGCGCTATCCTTTTGGAAAATCTTTAGGTATATTCTGATTCTCTTTCCTAATAGCTGGTTTAGTAAAAAATACTTTATCGAGAGGATCGTTGTGGTTCGTGGAGTAATCTCGAACAGTCATATTAGGATCGAGCGCTTCCTTGTAGATTGCTTCTAACTGCGCGTCGCCATAGAGCGGAGTGTGTCCCTCCGCATCCAACTCTTCAAATACTTCTTCAAAACTCTCATTCACTGTCATTAAATATATCTACTGATATTCTCCATCGCATCCTGCATATTCTTTTCATACTTGTATTTCTTGTCGCGTTTAGAAACCGTTTCAAAGGTCTCTCTCTTGTTAGCAAACCGCAATCCTTTAATAGACTCGATAGTTGCCTGGTTAATCATGTGGTTAGAGAATCGAATTTGCGCTTGGGTTTGAATGTAAATTGACCGTTCAAAATTCTTGTCCGAGATATTTCTAAAGCATTGCAGCTGCTTGGCAATCATTTGGGCTTTTGGCAAGTCCCCAGTTTTCAGCTGATGTCTCAAATTTTGCATCTATGTTAAATTGTAGTACCAGCTGCTTTTCTTTTCGTTCAAGCTCTGTCCTGTCTCTCTTGAGCTCTCTTACGCAACGCTCAGAGTCTCTACGAGAGACTTTTAATCGTCCTTCTCGATCTTTCATTGCCAGAGAGTGAAATTGCTGCAGCAAGGACATTTCGCAAAGTCTAAATTCTTCATGACATCATTTTTTCATTATATGTGGTGATGGAGCACTGACATGAATACAAATACAGCTTGCAGGAAAATATTTGTTATGGAAGATAATCTCGATCATGCAATGCAAGTAGAGCCGTGTAGGTTTGAAAAGCAGCCTTTGACAAAGCTACAGCGAAATCAATCGCAACTTACTGTAGGATTGGTTGCTGCCACCCTCTTGAATTTCAGGCAGACGATACTGGAAAGTAAATACGATGCACGCAAAAAGAATCCTGTCCAATAAATATAATGTATAATACTTGTGAAATTTGTCTTGATCCCTTTGAGCCTAATAAGACTGATCCAACAGCAGTCGTCTCGCCGCACTGCTTGGGTTAATGCTCATAATGAAGTTGGAGGAGAAAGTATCAGTTTAGCAAATTCAATAATATTTCCTGCACAAATATGATTTGGTGGGGAGAGCGCAAATAACCGGAACGATACATTTATCGCACAACCGTACACTTCAACTATTGACGCATTCTTGTATGAATCGTCAGCAAGCACTATTTTCAGTCAAAATACCCTTATTGCGGGTTATAAAACCCGCTGTGCCACGAAATAGGATAATGAGTTATTAGGTTGTGTTGGTTCGTCCGACGTTTGCACAAGTGGATGCTGTGTGCAAGTGAGAATTTACTACCGTATCCATTTCACAATAACGTGTATGGTGTGGTATACTTGTAGCGGAACTTCGGGATTTGCAGCCTGGGAACTTTCAAAATAATGGGAAAGTTAAACTGCTTGGAATGTAGCAGAAAGAAACAAAAGTGCAATAGACAGCGGCCACAATGCCATGGATGTCAAATATCGAATGTGCCTTGCAAATATGCCCAAAATACAGTCCCACCAACTGCAACAAAGTGCACAACAGAAGCAGAGAAAGTCTTTCTGGACCAGCAAACAGAACAATTGGATGCTTCAAATCATTATGATTGGGCTATGCTTTCTGAAGATCCCTCCATGAAGCCAAGTCCCGATATATTGAATTTATACTTGGATGCTTTAATTGACGCAGGAGGAGAAGCTGCAGAAGCACATGTGTTGGAAATGACGACAAAACTATCGCTGGTGTCTCCGACCGCACTAGTTTTGGCAAAAGAAACTTCGATAATGCTGAAATATTGTATTAGAGGAATTGGATTTGATTTCCTGGGGAACCCAGAGGTAGCGAAACTGTGTTTGGAGAAAGCCTTGCACTATCTCCATGACACACTAGGTGATCCTTCGGTTACAAATGTCCGAGCAATGTTAGCTCTGGCACTGTTTCATAAGAGTAACGATTATCTAATAAGGAATGAAAAGGTTGGATGAAGGATTAGCGTACTATTCGATCGCAGTGAAAATGGCAAAAGATATTGGGATAAACCGAGAGGAATCCCTGGATAGACTGACAACAAGCGAATTTGAAAAGGAGGAATGTAGAAAGCTGTGGTGGTGGATTTACAGGATCGACCAGTACTTGCGATTCAAAAACAAGTCAGTTTTGAATGATGGAGATAACGGTGTGTTCTTGCCAGGTAGCAATCGTGCCAAAGGTCAGGATCAAACACCTTACTTGGGGATGTCTATTTTGGCATCGAGCGAGTGGTTCACCCCACCATTGGAAGATCAGAGCATTCATAGTTGCAAAATATTGCTTACAAGGATATTGGGAAAAGCCATAGAATTCAACCACCTATACCATAGCAAAGGCAGCAAAATCAATGCAAATTATATACGCCAAACATTAGAAGGATCACTGCAGCTATGGTGGGAGAACTTGCCTCCCTCATTCTATGACCATTTAAAACTTTTGCACAGTGGAGCAAAGATTTCACAAAGCGAGAGCTGGCAGGTGTTTGAAATATACCTACATTACAATTACGTCAGGGCAGAAGTCTTATTGCCGACGCTATTCACAGAACTACAGGCATTGCAAACTGGATCTACCCCAAAAACAGTTGTGAAGCTATCAAATATTGCAAAGGAAAGTGCTATGATGTTGAAATTAATGCTGCAATCAAACGCCGCATATTTATACAAGTCTCCTATATTTGTAGTAAGTTTTAGTTGATCATAGATACCGATTTTCCACCTCGCAATACCAATTTACTGCGCTACATTAGCAGATATACCACAAGATCTTAAACTAGAACTAGAGAATGCGCTTGCATTGCATATCAACTGTATTAGAGAATATCTTGGGAAATCTACGATTAAACCGTTGATGTTGGATACATTTGATTACTTGATAGCACTGACTGATGTCAAAACACTGGTCCAGGATTTCACCAAGCTCAAGATATTAAACAATGATCCTTGCGCTATTCAAAGTAATTAGGATTATCCAGTTGAAGGCAGTTCTCATATGGAATAATTCCCATAGCCTGGTATTGGCTGTAATAAACTAGCGCAGACCATCCATTTTCAATTCAATAGTGCATTCTTTGAACCAACATCTAAATCAAACGGCCGATATGTAAATCACCCGAGTCCGAGATATCTTTGCAAATTCATGGTTAGACCAAACAACACTTGTTTAGGATGCGCAAGAAAGAAACAAAAGTGTACCAGAGAAAGACCTACATGTCAAGGATGCATAATTTCAAAAGTAGAATGTATATATCAAGAAATCTCTAGTGTATTGAAGAAAAAGAAAGTAATGACTGCTAGGGAAAAGGCTCTAGAAGATAGGCTGAACCAGTTGGAAGCAGCATTCATGGCTGCAAACCCAAATACGTCTTGGTTGCTACCTTTTGATTTCCAAGTCAAGGAGCCAAAAATGGATACACTGAATTTGGATGACGCTTATTCTTTTGACGCGGAAGGGGAACTTGCCGAGACGGAAGTACTGGAGTTGTTTACATTCATGTCAGCTGTTGTTTGGGTGAGGTCAAAAGAGAATTCAAAAATGCTAAAGTATGCGCTTCGAGGTCTTGGGTTTGAGCTCCAAGGTAAGCAGCATTTAGCTCCAAAATGTGCAGAGAAAGCAATTCAACATTTCTCAGACGCCATTGCAAACCCAAGTGTAACTAGTGTAAGGGCCATCTTGATTTCCGCTCTTTTGCATTTACGTAATAGTAGTTTTATTTAGGACTGCATCGTTTGAAAGAAGGGTTTGCTTATTATTCATGCGCGGTTATTATGGCCAAAGATGTTGGAATCAACAGAGAAGAATCCTTGTCGCTCATCTACAGTGACGAATTTGAAAAGGAAGAGTGTAGAAAATTATGGTGGTGGATTTATAGTATTGATCAGTTTTTAAGATACAAGAACAAATCAGTCTTGGCAGACGACGATAATGGAGTATTTTTGCCTGGGAATTACAATACCGCTCTTCAAGATAAAACCCCGTATCTGGGAATTTCAATTATGGCATCAAAGGATTGGTTTACCCCTCCTTTAGCAGATCAAAATCTCCACAGTGCTAGAATCACACTGGCCAGAATATTTGGAAAGGTTTTGCATTTTAACCACCTTTATCACAACCAAGGCAGCAAAATCAACGTTATTTATATACTTTCGACACTATCCGGATCAATTCAGTTGTGGTGGAACAGTCTTCCAAGCAGTTTCCTTGAAAAACTAGATTGCCTGTATGCTGGGGCAAAAATCGAGAACACAGAAACTTGGCAGGTATTTGAAATATGCACACAGTACAACTACATTAGAGCCGAGGTGCTATTGCCGGTGCTATTCAATTACATACTAGAAAACAAACCTGCATCTGCAACTGCAAGGCCGTTACAAGAACTAGCCAAAGTAGCCAAGGAAAGCGCGGTTTTATTGAATTTGGTAATTGGATCATCTCCTTCGTTCATGTTTTTGAACCCAATGTTAGCGGTAAGTTGCACTTGAATTAGGTATTCATTTTCCATCTTACAATCCCGATATACTGCGCTACACTGATAGATTTACCATTGGGTTTAAAATCAGACTTGTCGCAAGCACTAGATGTACATGTAAAGTGTGTCCAACATTTCTTGAAAATCTCCAAAGCCAAACCATTGATTTTAGATACCTTTGATTATCTTATATCACTGACAAATGTTAAAAAGTTGATTATTGATTTCACCAGATTTAAAATATTGGATCAAGATCCGATGGCTTTTGTTGCCAAGGAACAGGCCAGCCAGCATCAACCTCTTTTTCCTAGCCAGATTGAGTTGGTTCAGTCACCATGGAATTGCAAGTCTGAACCAGGTACTCCTATCACAGATTTGGAACAAATGCTTGCTCCAGCCCTTGCCGAATCGGAAATGGACTTGCAACTACCTCCACGTTAATCATCAACAATATATTGCATACAGTTTATCTAAAATTTCATTATCTCCCTTGTAATTACGAATCTGTTTCGCAATATCTCACTTGGACATTAAAGAAATTCGGCAAGTCTGAAATATATTTTATTTATTCTTTAGGAACCAAGTATGCATTTTCAAGATACTTGATTTGATTGTAAATCATTTCCCGAGCCCGATCATCCCAACCAGCATATACTCCATCCTTATATGTAGTCAAGTCCAATTCAGTAGTTTCTGCAGGATCGTTAGTCAAATCATAGACAGAAACAGACCCAGAGAGATCGACTGCCATTTTGAGACCATTTTCGCGGACTTGAATGGCAGATAGACCTGGATTGGCAAATCCAAATCGCGGCTTGATGACTTCTGGATGCAGTAAGCTGTTTCCTTCATATCCATAGTCAAATACTGTGTCATTGGTGAATTGGTCATTTAAAATATCCATGATTGTTGGGACTACATCGAGGTTGGTTCTATCTCCTGTGATTTTAGTGTTTTTCAACAATGGCTTCCATTTTTCGTTTTCAGTCCACAACATCAACGGCACTTTGAAAGTCACATCCAATACATTTCCTGCAGCAAAGATTCCCTTTTCGCCAAATGCAAACCCATGATCGCCATTGATAATTAGCAAAGTTTCTTTTGCAATGTCCTTTTTCTTCAGGTATTCAACGAGATTTTGCAACACTGCATCTGTATGGGATACCGTATTGAGGTAGTGGTTAACTTGCGTGTATTCAGATGTAGTATAGTCTCTCATTTCCCAGTTATCTGGCAGATTCCACGGATGGTGGTTTGTGTTGGTCATGGAAGCCATATAGAACGGTTTCTTTGCCTCAACTTGTTCATCCATCCATTTAAACATTCTAGGTAGAATAACTTCATCATCATATCCAAAATAGTTTACAAACTGGAATGGTGCTTGACCATTGTATTCTGCATCAATTTCTTCTTTGCCGTATAGAGGCAATTCCATCTTGGCAGTGATTTTATCCAAATTATCAAAAATTGTGCACGATTCCATCAACATTGTGTTGAAGCCATTTTCTTTCATGTGTGTTGGCAGACATGTCTTGTAAAAGCTTCGTTTGTGTTCAGAAATGAAATCAGAGGGATGAGGGTACATTGAGCACTGCATAGACAGAATTGATTTGATTGTATATGAAACTACGGTAGAGAATGTAGGGGCATACGCGCATTCGTTGACAAATGAATCTAGGAATGGTGTAATATTTCTTTCCTTCATAGATTCTTCATTCAGCACTCTTTTCGCAAGCGGTGAATCATAATTGAATGGATACAAATCACCCCTTCCAGATTCTATTGTGAACAAGATGATATTCTTGATTTCAGAGTGATTGGTTCGTTTCAAGAATGAAAAGTCTTCAACTTTCTGTGTATGTAGCAAAGAATGAATATTTTCAAATTGAAAATCAGATTTGATTGACTTTGAAATGCCTAATTTGGTCAACGGATCATTCCATGGTGCTGTTACAAATTTAAACAGTACATTTTTTGACATGTGAGGGTATGGCCATCCTGGTCGAACTAGGAATGCTAGCAGTAAATAAAAGAAATAGACTAGGAACCAAGTGGCAGCACGCTTCTTGGCAACTGGTTTAGTTGATAGAGGCAAGTAATCCATTGACCTTTTTTGCTGTGAATAGTCTACCCAGGCGACTAGTCCAAATAAACAGGCAAATACTAGATACACCATCCCCAACACAAACACTTCTTCCTTTGATGAAGCCATTTTTGAAAAGTCTTTCCAATTTTCAACAACTTTGTAAATGATTGAAACATCGAAATCAACTCCAGATATAATGATTGCTGTAATACAAGTTACTAGCAGGAATATGTGGAAGAGCTTAATGCACCAACTAACGAAATATCCTAGAATGGCAATTGGTCCAAATGTAGCCAGCATGTAGCAGTCAAAGAAATAAACACCAAATATGAGGAATAAATCCTGGTATAAGACCGAAGCGAACAGTATTACCATATCTATTGGTGTATAACGACCTATTTCAACGAATGCTAAGAGCAGCTTGTAGTATATAGAATACAGGACCGCAGATTTGACATAGGCCTTGCTGAAAATACCCAGTGCTCTTGTCATGTTGAATTTTTTTTGTGTTTTCAAAAACCTCAAACAGCTTCATTGCCACAGTCATGTGGCTGTAACAAAAATCTCGGTGAAAACCAAAAGTTTCGGAACAGTGAAACAGGACATTTTATTCCGTTACAAGTAAACAAACAATCTGAAAGCAAAGTTTAGTCTAGGATTTGCAAGCGAGCTAGTTGGCAGTGTTAGCGGGGACATTTCTATTAGCACCCTATAATGAAAGGATTTTCAACTTTTTCTTGTTTAGATCAATATTCCTTGTTTAGGTCAATATTCCTTGTTTAGATCGATTATTAGTTGGTAAACCCTCTCTACTGACCAACTGGAGCAAATTCCAAACCTATAGTGAATTTGGAGTCAAAGGCATCTGCTGATACTTGTCAGTGTCCACTTTTGCTGGTTACATATCTGAATCAGAGGAATCTTAATTGGATGGTCACTAGCTGCACTGGTGACTACTGTTCTTTAGTTATCGATAAGGTGTGTGACCAGTTATGATAAACCAGTTTTACAAGGCAAAAATTCGTGATACTAAATAATATTTATTCCTTGGATTTATACGCTTCATCAAGATACTTTATCTCCTTATAAATCATTTCCCGAGCCCGATCATCCCAACCAGCATATACTCCATCCTTGTATGTAGTCAAGTCCAATTCAGTAGTTTCTGCAGGATCGTTAGTCAAATCATAGACAGAAACAGACCCAGAGAGATCGACTGCCATTTTGAGACCATTTTCGCGGACTTGAATGGCAGATAGACCTGGATTGGCAAATCCAAATCGCGGCTTGATGACTTCTGGATGCAGTAAGCTGTTTCCTTCGTATCCATAGTCAAATACTGTGTCATTGGTGAATTGGTCATTTAAAATATCCATGATTGTTGGGACTACATCGAGGTTGGTTCTATCTCCTGTGATTTTAGTGTTTTTCAACAATGGTTTCCATTTTTCGTTTTCAGTCCACAACATCAACGGCACTTTGAAAGTCACATCCAATACATTTCCTGCAGCAAAGATTCCCTTTTCGCCAAATGCAAACCCATGATCGCCATTGATAATTAGCAAAGTTTCTTTTGCAATGTCCTTTTTCTTCAGGTATTCAACGAGATTTTGCAACACTGCATCTGTATGGGATACCGTATTGAGGTAGTGGTTAACTTGCGTGTATTCAGATGTAGTATAGTCTCTCATTTCCCAGTTATCCGGCAGATTCCATGGATGGTGGTTTGTGTTGGTCATGGAAGCCATATAGAACGGTTTCTTTGCCTCAACCTGCTCATCCATCCATTTAAACATTCTAGGTAGAATAACTTCGTCATCATATCCAAAATAGTTTACAAACTGGAATGGTGCTTGACCATTGTATTCTGCATCGATTTCTTCTTTGCCGTATAGAGGCAATTCCATCTTGGCAGTGATTTTATCCAAATTATCAAAAATTGTGCACGATTCCATCAACATTGTGCTAAATCCATTCTGTTTTAGTCTTGTTGGAAGACATGTTTTGTAATATGTTCGTTTGTGTTCAGAAATGAAATCAGAGGGATGAGGGTACATCGAGCACTGCATAGACAAAATTGATTTGATTGTATATGAAACTACGGTAGAGAATGTGGGGGCATACGCGCACTCGTTGACAAATGAATCTAGGAATGGTGTAATATTTCTTTCCTTCAT
>JADIIU010000118.1:0-38202 GCA_027603945.1 Terramyces sp. JEL0728
TGGGTTTCCTAAGGATTGCTCGTGCTAAGCAAGCCAACTGTCTCTGGCCAACTGATAGGTTTTCACCATTCGTAGTGATTGGTGCTTCCAGCTTCTCGGTCAGACTAGACACATAATCTTTCAAGCCAGAGTGGTCCAGCGCTTCCCACAATTGCTCATCGGTAAACTCGCCTTCGACATCAAGATTGCTTCTAAATGTCCCTTCAAACAACACTGGTTCCTGCGGAATCATCTGGATGCTTTTCCGCAACGAATTGATGCCAATCTTGCAAATATCCACATCGTCAATCAAAATAGTTCCGCTTGAAGGCTCCATGATTCTGAAAAAGGCTGCTGCAAGTGTAGACTTTCCTGATCCCGTTCTGCCAACAACTCCAATCTTTTCACCAGGGCTAATGGTTATCGACAGATTCTTGACAACTGGATAGTCTGGTCTTGTTGGATATCGCAGCTCCAAATTCTTTATTTCCACTTTCCCCTCAGTCGGCCAATGAACTGGATCTGAATCCAGCAACGCAGCTTTCTCTTCTGGCAGATTTTGAGAGTAGTGAGTCAATCTCTCCACCGCATTCATCTATGATTAGTGAAAACTTACAGTTGCTTCCAGATATCCAAATTCTCTCATGAATTCCAAAATCATACTTCCTAAAGATGAAGTTCTGGTTAGGGCCAAAGCTATAATAGAAACATATGCAGAGTTCAGGTTTTCAGCTTGAACAGCATATGCAACCACAAAAAGTGTTACACACGTTGCCATCATGTTTACTCGGAATTTAAACCACACCATTAACGTTTGTTTTGTGTAAGTTATGGCCATAACTTTATCCAATAGATTCATTTGGTTGTCAATGAATTTGGTTTCTTGCTTGTAAGCTCTGACAACTGCGATTCCAGCCAAAGTTTCACTAATATGTGCATCGAGTGGGGAATTGCTAACAGAGAGAATACGCTGGAGATCCAAATTGCTCGGTCGATATAGGATAAACCATTGGTAGATAAAAAGCCCAATCAATACAAATAGCCCAAGCACAAAATAATTAGATATCGCAATCAGGATAATGTTGCACACAATTGCAATTAGATTAAGAGTGAACATCAATAATTGGTAACCTATATTTCGGTCTAATTTTTCCACATCGCTGGAAAATCTGTTTAATATTCTACCGATAGGATTTTGATCAAAAAATGACAACGGAGCTCGCAAAAGTGCTGACAGTGCGGTATCGTGAATGTTGCAACTTGCTCTAATGCACATAAACAAACACACTATTTGGATTAAAGCACTAAACACAATAGAAACCCCACTAATTCCAGAGTATTGAATCAGGTAATTCATCGAGTCTCTGTCATTTTCAGAAGAAGTCCATGCAGTTAATAACAAAGGTGTAATCGTTTGAACAACGGTGATGCCAAAAATTAGCATAAAGAACACAGTAGGATACCTTTGTCCACCAATCGCCTTGAAAAAGTCGATATATACTTGTGCTTTAACATTGCCCTTATTCTGTTCCTCTTCCTCAATAAAAGTTTCCACTCGGTCTACTTTACTTTGGGCAACTTCAACTGCTTCTTCTTCATGGTGGTCGTGTTCTGGATCTTCAATGGTATGGTTCTGAATCATTTGGCTAAATTTGCCATTTTTATCGATTAGTTCTGTATAAGTGCCAGACTCGACAATTTGTCCATTGTCCACTACCAAAATATGATCCAATTGATTCAGGTATTGCAACTGGTGAGTGACTAAGAGAACAGTTTTGTCTTTCAGAGCTCCTTGGATTGCATTTTTGAAGACGTGCTTTCCAACATGAGCATCGAGTGCGGCTAATGGATCGTCAAGCAGGTAAATATCTGCGTTGCTGTAAATAGATCTTGCCAATGCAACTCTAGCTTTCTGTCCACCAGAAAGATTCACGCCATTTTCTCCGATTTCGGTTTCAAGCCCATTCGTTAGCGAATTCAAGTCTTGAGCAAGTCCACATACGCTGACTACTTTTTGAAGCAATTCTCCGTCTTTGTTGGCATTGAACAAGATATTTTTTTCAATAGAGCCAGTCAATATCCAAGGCTGTTGAGTACAATAAGCTACGGTTCCATTAACGCTAAAAAGCCCAGATTCTAGCCTCACCTCGCCAATAATTGAAGATAGCAAGGTGCTTTTGCCAGATCCAACCGCACCAACGACACCGACTGTAGTTCCAGGCTTGATATTAAGTTTGACGTCTTGCAATTTGAACGCACTTGCACCATTTGAATTAGAAAGGAGCGGTGTGCTTTCATTGGTGAATTCCAATTCTTGATCTGGTTTACCCCAAGAAAAGTTTGCTTTTTCCATCGAAATACTGCCGTCTCCTTTAATACTCTCTTGCAATGTAGTTTCTTCAGCCAACATAAATTCAGAAATACGTCCCATCGACTTGTAACCGGTGATCATTGATGAAACCATCCACGAAATCATGTCCAACGGTTTTTGCAGTTTGGTAAAGTACAAAATTGCAGGGAAGATCACTGATGCATTCATCTCGTTCCCAAGCAACGAATACACGGAAAACGTCACGGCAATCATGATAACAACAGAGGAGATTACCAATACTTCCAAAATACTCCAATAAACAAATTCCCATTTCAAGTTTTTCACTTGCTCATTTCTAACCACTCCAATCTTTTTCTTGAAAAATCCTTCCAAGGTTTCGTATTTAACGACTTTGATGGCGTATAGCATTTCTCTAACAATGGCCAGCCTTCTATCGCCTGCTTCTATCCAAGCAGAGTATGTTTTCCCAATCAATGGTGAGATTACAGCAGTTATTATCCCAATAAATCCAACAATACCAAAGGCAACCAGGGATGAATTTCCTAACAGCATGTACAACATGAACATGGTGAATACAATCTGCCCTGGCACTACAAACGAACATTCAAAAGCAAGCAATCCCATAATAATAACGTCTATATCCTGATTAATCATATTCAATATTTTCCCCTCTGAATAGCTAGCTCTTGACCCAAGGGACAAGCGTAGCGACTTTTGGTATATTCCAGAAGTGAATATTGATTTCGTAATCAGACGGTATTTCCGCGCAGTTAAAACCTCAAACGAATTGATAATACTAATCAGGAGTTGAATCGATACAAGAATCAGTCCCAATATTCTGCCATCATTTATAATCAGATCTCTTCTTCCTTCAAGGTACAATATCGTTTGTTGAAGAAATATCGGCTCTACCAATGATAAAGTCGTGCAAATCATGTTCCCAGACATACTTCCAATGAATGGTGAATAGACTGCAAAGAATAGCGCTTGAAACATACTTGGCTTTTTAACTGAGGGATCTTGATTGTGTTTGCTCATCCTGTCCCAGAACCAATCCAGCTTTTTAGATATCTTGTATGCCCTATCCTTTTCCTTTAATTTATATAAATCCTGGATTAGTGCGATATTACTTTTTCTGTCAACTGTCCTTTCTTTGACAATCTCATCAGTGGATTTACCCAACTTGCTGAAATGAACTGGTACCAATTAGGGTCGATAATAGTTTGTTCTTCGTCTATTCTGCGATATTCTGACATGTAAAGAATCTGCTGTGAAAGTGCCAAATTTATGGGTGACCGTAGTTCCTGAGTCATCCTCAACAGCCAATCATAAAGTTCCGAGCGTTAGCAAGTATCTCCAATCATCTGCAAAAGACCTAGAATTAATTTCATGAAAGCCGCTCCATTTTGGAGAGCTACAAAGCCAATTTTAAGACTTTTTTTCAAGTAAATAAATCTGCGAAAAAGCGATCTGAACATTGAAAATCAGCAGTTGAGGGTTAGTGCTGATGCATACCAATACTCGAGAACATCGATTGCATGGAACGGATCTGCGTTCTCTACTTTAGTCCTGATTATTTCTACTGATCCATGAACATAAATCGTATTGATAAAATGTTTCTGCACTACACCATCTTTGACTAGCACTCTTTTGCGGATATTAAACTGCTGGGAAACTGTTTTAATGTCAACCCTAACCCTTAAAATGAAAAACGGCATTTATTCGGTAAAATCTGACCGAATACCCGGATCGGGAACTTTTGAGGAGAGATTAGTTCTTTGAAAATAGGGAGTCAACTTGAAAGAATAGCCATTACAAAACAAGAAAGAATTTATTTCCCACTATGCTTTCTCAAAAGCAACATTGGTAATTTTACTTGCCAATTCTCCGACATCAAAATCTTTGTTCAAGACTTCTTCTTTTACTTGTACTTTTACTTGAACCAAGTTTCCTTTGATTAGCCAATATTACCAGTTACGGCATCTTGTTCCATTTCTTCATCAGAAATAGAGTCAGAATCAACATACTCGTCGTCATTGTCGCTGCCAAAAGAGCGATCAAAAAAGTGCTTGAGGTTAGGGTCTTTTTGGGCTTCGATAAACATTTCATCGGCTTCGTCTTCCCCTTCAGTCATTTCAGCCTCAGCTTCTTCATATTTTTCAGAATACTGTAAACCAGCACAGTTGTTGCTCCAACCAAATTGTTTTCGGTCTTCTTTCAGCGCCTCAAGCTAGTTGGTTAACCGGAAAATACTTCTTTTCTAGAGATCACCATTTCTTTTTCAAATTCTTCCTTGTCACTAATCGAGCCATCAGAATAGTCGCTTTCTTTATCAAAGGATTCGTCAGAAGCATCTCTTTCTTCAGTGTAGTCAGAATCACTGTCTTCTCCGCTCTATGGTAAAAATCACAGTTACACTGTCATCCTCAATAGAAATTGAACCAAAGGATTTTTCGTAAATTATTTCGAGATCACTTTCTGCAGACATGTCAAAAAGGAAAACTTTGCAACCCAATTTTCGCGCTTTTATACGGATGTGGCGCAGTAACCGAATATTTCTGGATTTCTATTTGTGAGTCATAAAGATTAGAGTTGAAAGTAGGTAAAGATTAGAGAGCAGCAAATTTATTGAATATAATCCTACATTGAAGTGTCATTGCAGTTTGGATCGTTGTTACAAGCAAAACAAGTACGAAGACCATCAGCTTCCCAGTAGCCAGCGTAAAATTTGTCTGCACATTGGTCTCTGAGGTCACCAATAGCTTCGAACAAGCGTTGAGGTGGGCCACCAGTTCTGTAGCACGCTCTGCAGCCATTTGCATTGACACACAGTCTTTGATGGCCATTGTAAGCCAAAGCATTGAGAGCTGGAGTAGAATCCGTAGCAGGGAAACCTTGAGAGTAGCAGTCGGCGGCGAGAGCAGAAGAGAAGAGAGCAGAGATGAGCAAGTTGAACATTTTGAATGTAAACTGTGGATTAGTGGTGGTATTTATACTGCTATTCTAGCCGAATTCTCTTTACCTTTGATCTTGCATAGAAGATCCTATTCTGGGCTTAATGCACAGTGAATCCTAATCAGGAACTCAACAATAGTATTTTTGGACTGCATTGAACATATTCCTTCTCGGATACTTGCACACTGATGTTGTACGCATTGCAAATATCGTACGGTATACTTTCTTTGCCATTCATTCAATGTTGCTATACAACACAAGTCGGCACATTTTGTTTGCTTACTCTGCCGCTCGCCGAAAACACATGCGCCGTCACCTAAATTAAGGTTTGATTGATGCGAGGCACAGTTTACTAATGGATTAACAGACACTGCTAATTCCCTTTTTTGATTTGTCTCGAAGCACTCTTTTTGTATTCTCTCGCTGCAATGAGAATACATCTACCTGTTAAATCAATACAAAAGGGAATACTGTTAGGAAAGAGTATAGAGCCCCAAACGACGCTACCGAAGCGAGGGACTGCCGCTGTCTCTGTGCAACAACTGAAAAAGCAGAGTATTTGTCGTACATGACCACTGTGCTGCTATTATTGCTCGATTAGACTGCTGCGGCATTACCAGCATAGATTGGCCTAGTCCTGAACACTAGGGACTAAACTTGTATTGCGAATACAAGCACAACTACTCCAGTTCCCCAGATAGTCATACACTGAAGAATTCAGCGGATGGCGTCAAAGTTCTAAATCTCCGATTTCCATTTGCGATTGCCGACGGGTTTCGACTTCCTACCAAAACGATTTCGCTCCATGTCTTTGAAATCCATTCTTATTACAGGAAGCACTTCGGGAATAGGAAAAGCTTTGGCAATACATCTGGCTGAGCAGAAACATCACATTCTAGTATGCTCCAGATCGTTGGAAAAGGTAAATCAAGTTGTAGAGGAAATCAAAGCAAAAAATGGGTCTGCACAAGGATTTGAACTAGATCTATTGGATTTGGAAAGTGTCAAGAGGTTTTGCGATACAATATCGGTAAAAATTGATATCATTGTGTTGAATGCGGGTATTACAACGCGAGCACTAGAATTCTCTCCCCAAGGCTTGGAATCAACATTCGCTACCAACCATCTCAGTCACCTTTACTTGTCCGAGCGTCTCCAGCTAAAGTACAAGCTAGAAAGAGTAATTATTATATCTTCAGGCACTCATGATCCCAAATCCGGTTCTGGAGTAGACCCACCGGTTTTCGATTTGGAAAGATGGGCGACTCCGAAAGAGCACTATGGCGCTTCTGTTTATTCTTCTACCAAACTAGCGAACGTCTTGTATGGCTACAATTTGGCTGAACGACGGCCTGATTTGGTGGTAACTAGTTACGATCCTGGATTCATTGGCGATACTGGGTTGTTGCGCGGGTTAGGAATGTTACAACCGGTACTGAAATTCACGGTTGAAACCATGCTGGCAGTTACCAGCTGGTGGCAAGGGATAAGAAACCAAACGTCTACTTTGGAACGCACTGTCCCATTCTTGGCGAAGCTTACTGTTGATTCTACTTTTTCTACAACTGGGAAATACTATTCCATCGACGAAGAATTGAAATCCTCGGATATTTCCTATGACAAGTCCAAGCAAAAAGCTCTGTACGATTTCTCTATAAAGATTCTCAAGGAAAAAGGGTTTCCCGTATCGAAATAAACAATGAAATCTACTTTGAACTGCTAGTCAGAATTTCATCCTGTGGAATTTGCATTTGACATGGCGTGCATGGTTTACCAAACCTGGCTCAATGGCATTCCAGGATGTCAATGGAATAAAACGTTAAAAATTCCAATGCCTGTCAAATTGGACCAGGAAACTGGCCCAGTACTAAAGCGTGCGCATCAACTGAATAACCATCAGCCGTATAACCAACTCGAATTTGAAATATCTGCACCGCGACTTACGGACGAGGCGCTATGTTTGAGGCTTCACAAAAA
Organism: Terramyces sp. JEL0728; assembly: GCA_027603945.1. Lineage (NCBI taxonomy): Eukaryota > Fungi > Chytridiomycota > Chytridiomycetes > Rhizophydiales > Terramycetaceae > Terramyces > Terramyces sp. JEL0728. Next base: position 7,244 of record JADIIU010000118.1, read on the forward strand.
GAGGCGATACAAATAAATGAAGAAAAAAAGTAATTTCCACCATGTCCCTAGATTGTCAAAATTACTATAAAAATATTAGACCAGCACTGACAGGAAATCCCACTGTTAAAACAGGTGATTGCTGCAGCGATTCAGGCGTAATCTGCGATAATACAAACACTGGAGTCGTGGAGTTGTAATTGCTTTTTAATTCAGGCATTTACAATTATCAAAGTTAGCAGGGTCGATTCCGCCTGCAATTGGAAGCTTGACCAACTTGACTTACTTGTACCTAAATAACAACACGCTATCTGGAACAATTCCTCCGGCAATAGGAAACTTGGTGAAGCTAAAGGAGCTGTAACGATTAATTAATCCAGAACATTAAATGACAATCAATTAACTGGAGCTCTCCCTGCTGAATTGGCAAATATCAAGCAATTGAGTTCACTAACTGCTGCCAGGAACAAGCTGCAAGGACCAATTCCGATTGCAATACAGAATATGCAATACTACACCAACTTTAATCTTGGCGATTTGTCTGCCGCACCAACAACCACTACTTCATCAAGCCTCGGTCCATCTTTAGCATCTTCACCAAATGCAAGTTCTAATTCTAATTCATCAAATTCAGATTCAGGGCCAAGTTCAACGCCTATCATTATCGGAGTGATTGCCGCAATTGTGGTTGTTGGAATGCTTCTATTTGGTGGATTCATGTATATGAGAAAAGTATTTTTGCATTAATGTAGAAACCTTCAAAGGAGCTAGAATCGCAAGCACAGCCTAAATCAAGATCGCAAGATCCAATCACTTTGCCAAATATTGAAAATGTTGGCAACTTGGCAAGTTTGTCCAGAAACTTGTCCAGTGAAAAGGGACACTCTATTGTCACTGAAAGCACCCTTCACACAACCGAAACATATGGAGCGAGAAAGACTGATAATACGATGCCTCCAATAGCAATTCCAGCCACGAGCCCTTCGCAGAATACAATGGTTTCCTTTGCTCGAACAGAAACCATAGAACATCCTGCTCAGAAGCCATTTGAAGTTCAACCTCCATTAATGCCAAATCAAAAATACAATGAAGGAGCACTAACTACTGGACAATATGAAACTCCTGCCCAACCCCCAATGTTAAACAGCACAGTAGGCGAATTGCCTATAATGCCGCTGGTTAATACTAAACCTGTGCAAGAAACATATCAACCCCCAATCATTCAGCAATCAAAACCTAAAACGCGTAGAAAAGTAAAAGATGATTTAGATTTCGAAGATTCTGATGATGAAGAGAAGGCAAATACAGGTACCGGCGCATTGGCAGATTTCTTTAACGAATCTAGAATAGAAAAGCGATCAAGAGATACTACACCAAAAACAAGTCAAACCAATATTGGAATTATTAATGAAAATGAACGTAATGAATTTATGCCTCCAACAATGAAATAAAAATGATTTTGCTTTATAGAATATTCTTTTGAATTTACTCCAAGAGATCATTAACGAGTTCCAAAAACACTGCGCTGCTCCACGCCTGAGTGGTACAGCTTGGGGGACAAGGAACAGCATCCTTGTTTGTCAGCTCAGGCAGCCCTTGATAAGGATTCTTGTCTGTATCAAGCAAAAACTGCTTGTGTTCAAGAATAATATTTTGAATCTCTTCAATATAATCTGCAGCCTAAATTAAAAACAGTTTTACATTTTCTGGATGGCTTGGTGCTTTAACAAAGAAATAATGGTATGCTCGCAAGAAATAGCCCATTACCCAGAGCCATTCTGGTCCTTGATGGTAATTAAATCCATGAGCTATAGATGGATCGCTCGATTGATTGTTGTTGTCATAAACCCCACGGTAAGCCCAGTCACTTGGATCCAGGGTCTTAATTCCGAGTGGCCCCAACAGAGTTTCTTTGATTATCTCGAGACATATTCTTGCGTGTCCAGGATCAAATAACTCTGGGGATTTGACCATTGCAATACAAATATTTGGTCGGAGTTGGTATTTTGTATATGGAACTGAGGTTGCAATACAGTCCTTGTAGATTCCTCTTTTGTTTACCAAATCTGGTCTTTCCAGGTGATACTTTTCGCTATCCTCTAACATTAGAAATATTTACCGAGCGGAACATAGAACTCGCTTTCAAAATGGTCTTGAACTTTGTCATTCCATTCCTTGTAGGTGATCCATTTACCCTTAACAGCGATTCCTTTCCATTTCCAGTGTTTTTCAGGTAGTTTAGAGGCAAAGTTTAAAAAGTATTTCTGTAATCCAATGATTTCGATTGGCGAGCCGTCTCTTGGTGTTGCTGGAACTCCACGGGTGCCGGCGTGCTCGTAATCACCCATTTTATCCATCCAGGTACCACAATTCCATCTGTTTCCGCCTTTCACAAATCCAGTCTCCCAATCAGTTGAAATACTTATATTGAATCCTTCATCGCGCATTGCATGGTCGAGGTTGCTACCTGCATTCCATTCTCGGAATTCCACGCCATTACCATGTCGTTCCAAAATTTCATGACAAATCTCTCCAATCGTGTTGGTATATTTGTAACACCTTTCATCAGTATAAGGAATGAAATCATCCTGAACATCAATATTGGTGTCTTTATCTGTATTTCTATATTGTGGCAACGGCACAAACCTTCTGGCCACTTGGACGTTCAAAAAGTCTAATCCTTCTTCAGACTCGGTACAATACTCTACAACATTTGATAACCAAAACCAGCAAGCATCCCTGGCGTTGTAGCGTGGAAAGATTCCATGGTCCAAGAGGTTTGGCAATAACCCATGTTTTAAAGTAGATCCAAATGCAATCAAATGAGCTCTTGCAGCTTTAAAGTTGCCTGTGAGTAAAAACAACCCACGGATTGAAATGAATACATCTCTGCCCCATACACGACAGTATTCAGTAGAGAAATGAGGTAGTCCGGCTGCCAACGAACTTAGGTTTTCCCACTTTTCAACTTTTTCATCTGGGTGGTGTAACGGCAATGGATAATTGTTTGGAACAAGACTGGTGGTTTTAACAGACCCATATAATTGATAGCTAGTCATGATGTTTTGAACAGCAAACTTTTGGTTCGAATCCATATTTTTCAGGTCAATCTTTTTCAAAATCTTTGAGTTTAACAGTAAAAGCGAGTGATACTTGATTGCTTCATATGCTACAAACACTACAATTGTAAAGTATTTCGGCTTGAAAGCTAGTGGGAGGTTTGCTACGAGATCAAGCCTGTAACTTAGCCAATCGAGTATTTTTTGCAATTTAGGAAACATTGGCAAATACTTTTTCAATCTGGAAATAATGTAATTCATCATCCAAGGGCCATTTCGTAAATTATCGCACATTGGATGGCCAAGATCGTTACTGGTTGCTACACATGCTAGCGCACTAACGAATCCTTGCAACCCACAGTAAGACAACTTGCCAAAGCCAGGCACTTCATATTCACTCTCTTTGATGGTATCAAACTCTTCGCTGCCAACCCTGTACATGACAATATTAATTTCAGCAGATGTGAGCGGCTCGATAGCATCTTGAAGGTTTTGAGGGATTTTTAGATGCGCAAACCAAACTTGGCCAGTCAAATCACCCAATCTGTTCATAACCTCCACTCCGACATTCTTGTTTTGCATTCCTAACGATTCCCATAACTTTTGCAAAACACCGCTCTTTTCTTCATCCAAGCCAGTCCCCGCCATCCAAGTTTTGTACAAGACAATTGCACCTGGTTGAAAACTATTCTCCACAGAAATCAAAGATTCAAACATTGTTTCAGAAGATACAACATTTACGCTAGTTATATTCCCGCCAGCGTTCAGACGGGTATTTAAGCCAAAGATACAGCCTCCGTTCACATCGCAGTACTGTTCAGCGGCATAATGCAGCTCTGACTGCGACAAAGAATGATACAAATTTGGTGTGGTTCTATGCGGTAAACGATCTTCCTTTGTAGGTTCATCTCCAGGTGCGTGTTCATACGGTACATGTCCATTTTGTGTAGCAGACAGGATTTCCAAAGAGTACTCTTCCATTAACTTGACATGCTGATTCCGCAACTTGATTGTAGAGTGTTTTTCGTTGTTCTGGTGCTTGAATGCACAGCGAGCGATAAGCAAGTACCCTTCGTGAGTGATTGGATGCACTCTATGAACCGAAATAAAATCGTGTTCTTGATTAACATGGATTTCAGAGTATCCTAGTCTAGCCATTTTCGTATGCAACTTGTTTAGCACAGTTTTGGCAGGGATTATACCTTCGGTTGGTTTAGGTAGTCTGTATTTCCTAGTTTCTTGTACTACATCCAACAATTTCGGGAGTATTTCGTCGTACCCTTTTACACTACCAATAGCGCAGTTTGACATTGCTACTAGCGCTGCATTCGGCAGTGTATCGATTGCCGTACGTTTTTGGTGCGGTGTTTCGTTATCGTGTGTGCAGTCCATAAACAAATTGTGTGGGGCACTTTCTTTGACATTAACAACAAAGTCGTGTTCCAGCTCGGTGTATCCAGAACCAATGTCGTGGCCAAGTATATCAAGCGGGATATATTCGTTCTTTAAATTTAGAGACCCAACTGGAGCTCCACCTTGGCGATGAACTAATCTAGACAGTTCCTGCGGGTCCCATGCATTCTAAATAAGTATAGCTTACCATTGCTTCTCTGATTAACGAATTAATTCCCAGTTTCCGGACAAACAAAACATCTTTTTCTTCACTGCCAGTAAACAATTCTGCATAAACATACAAATCCGGATTAGTCTTCCTAGCCTCGGACAACAAGTATGAAGCAACATGTATAGGCGTGGAGTGGCAATTATCTATTCTAAATCCTTTGAATAATCTAGCCATTTTAAGCGTGTATTTTAACTGGTGATCCCATAACCACGGCGAATCTTCTTTCTTGTCGCCATACCGTAGTTTTACGCAATCACCCCATGCAATTACTGTACGCTGGAGGTATGCTTTAGAATCTTTTGAGGCAAAATTTACAAGTGGATCAGCATTCCATATCCACCCATTATTAGCCAGCATTCTCATATCTGGATTTTCATGTTGAATTCGAGTAAAGTAAGTATCGACTAGTGGATGATCTTTGCTGATTTTACCCAGTTTTGGACCATGATCATCTAATCGGAGGTATTTGGCTCTGTTTCGGATTTGTTCAAGTATAATTGTTCTATCACTGTCCCATTCTTGATAATAAATGAGGTTAATTTCGTCAAATATTTTCTTGAATTGTTTAGCATTAGGCTCTAAATCAGTTTGATTTGTAATTGCTTGTACAATTTCCAATGCTCTCTGGATATTGATTTTTTTGTGGAATCGTTTGAAATCTGTCTCTTCAACAATTTCCTTTTCGATTTCTTTAATGGCAAATGATTGATGTTTTACAGTTTGCTTTTTGTACTCACTGGCAAACAAGTCAATTTGATCACTGTGGAGAATAGAGAATTCGTACAATTTGAGCTTATCCAGCTCCACAGCAAAATTACTCATGATGCTGTCCAAATCTTGACTGTTTTCTAGTTTTAAATTGTCAGAGAATTTCAACAAGAGCTCGTCCAATTCAAATGCCGATCGCAAGTATGGAGCAGTAACTAAATTGTAACCTATAATTAATCAAATGCATACCTAATGCTTAAATAGATAAATACCACACTCTGGATGTTCAGCCAAGAATGGTGAATCACATGAAGTATGATTCCATACAATATCAGTAGTGCTAATCAACCCTAGTTTTTTAATTTCATGCAACACTTTTTCCATTTCCGCTTCCTTTTCAGCTTCACTCTTTTCACCCTTGAATAAATCATTAGAAAGTGATAATTGATCTTTAATGGAGTAAGGGGAATTTGAAACTCCTCTTGTATTTAAAGGAGCAAAATGAATCATATTGTACCCTACTTCGCTTATCATTTTAAAGTGCTTTGGCCATAAATCTACCGATGGCATCCATTTAGGAATAATCGTAATTATGCTAATTCCATCTGCATTAAGAGTGATTACCGAGGGGCAATAGTTTGTTGACGTATAGCCTTGGATCTACGACAATAGTAAATTCCTTTTCAAATTTGAAATCGTAAACGCCTGGAGTATCAATATCGACAATATATTCGTACTCGCTTTTCTTTGTTGTTTTTAATGGAGATGTAAGAGGATACTTGCGAGCGGTAGTTATTAATAGCCGGTATTGCTTGATTGGCGGCGGTAATCTGATGTACTGTTGGTTTGTGTAGTTTAGTTCAAAAGTAATCATTTTGAGATTGGTTTTTCAAACGTGTATTCTGCTAAATTAAATTGCAGATTATGTCTTTATCCGACAATAAAGTTTAATCTTATTTATACAGGGGTTAAAGTATGTTTTGAATATAAACCAACGCAACTGCATTGACGATTACGAGATCTGTGACGTGATGTCCCATCATTGGGCAGTATTGGACAGACTGTATTACAGCCAGACAGTAATCGATCAGTCGCATCATTGTACATTTGTTGATTGACACCGCGGAAAGCTTCTAGTCCTGAAATCGCAACCGCACCAAGGATTAACACGGGCACTCAATGAAGGTTCTGCTGCACCTTTGTTTCATCTCTTATTGATAGCGCCGATGGTGTTTGATTGGATATTCCAGTCTAAAATTTCCTAATTAGGTCGGCGTAGCGTGGCGCGCTTTCCCTTGGATTAAGATTTTAATTTTTCACAAAGAAACACAGAATGGCTGATAGGTTTTTATACTTGGACGGCATAAGAGGATTGGCAGCATTTACCGTAGTATTAGAGCACGCCGGATACACCGTGCCCGAAAATGCAGTAGACGCTTTCTTTGTCTTGTCTGCCTTTCTGCTTACAGTAATTCTATACACCAAAGCAGAAAAGTTACTCAAGAACAACGCTAATATCAAGCAGTGGTTGTGGATGTTGCTGGATTACTTTATCAGACGGTTCCTTAGAGTTTATCCTGGCTTTTTGGTTACTGCAATAATGGTCAGCACACTAACTTATCGGCAACAACAGGAGGCTTGGTTTTTGAATGGACATGGCTATGATTTGTGGCAAGTTATTACTTTTGATTACAGACCACACGTTTTCTGGACGTTGCCTGTTGAAATGGAATATTACTTTGTTATTCCACTGTACGTTGCGGTAATATTGCTTGTTCGACGATGGTGGATCTTGATTGTACTAGCAGTCACTGTCAAAACATGCTACGCTGACTGGAACTCGAATAGATACAATGTCTCAGAATTGAGTATGCATATCAACACGTTCCTTAATGGCAGCTCGCTGGCATTCGTTTATGTTAAACTAAAAAGTACAAAACTTCAAAAAACAGTTGAAGAAAACAAGTATTTGGCTTGGGCACTGGATAAATTCTCTATTTTGTTTGCGGTGTTTGTCTTGTCTGTTGGATACAAACGAATTATCATGACATGGCTGTTTAACGAGAAACTTGGTGGCGGATATCCATTCTCGTCAATCTTTTTGTCTATTTTGCTGTGCAAGGAATGTCTCTTGCCTGGAACTGTTGCCAAATTCTTTGAATGGAACTTTTTGCTATTTGCGGGCAAGATTTCGTTCTCGTTATATTTAAATCACTCTTTTGCATTGTACTTGTGGGACCACCAAACAGATCCAGTCAACTTTTTCTTCTTTTTGGTATTTGCAGCGTTTGGATTCTCATATTTGACGTATCTACTGGTTGAATATCCAGTAGGCAGGCTGTCAAACTATATTTCTCAGTGGATCAAACGCCAAATGGAAGCTTCAAAGCCTTTTCCGCCAGACAACGTATTATTGGTTTGGTTTGACAAGCTGCGAAGAAAAAAGAATGATGATACTGAAGAAAATGACATTGAAGCGGGCAAGGAAGTTATTGACATTGAAGCAGGAGTGGAATCTGACAATGTAACTTCAAATAGCACTGAAATGGGAGCAGGCGAAAGTGATAGAGTCTCCCTAAGTCAAGTAACCAATGTGGAAAATAATAAAGAATAGACGTTAATTGATCTCTGATTCTGGATACTGTTTCTAAAGATAAGCAACAGTCTGTTGATGCTGGGGCCAGCAGCTATTACTTTCAGCAAAAGTCAGGGTATTTGCTTGTTTTTCAGATAATCAAGCATTAGCTTTCAAGTGCCGAGACACCTTGGCTCAGAAATCAATATCTGTTTAGTGAGCCTGAGCTCTGCAAGCTTTAGCCGAATATCCATACTGTTTATCGACAAAGGAACCATTCTGATACAAGACGCAATAGATTTTCCCAAAGTTTTTAATGTTTACGATCAAAATTAAACAGTCTTTGACGTGCAATTTCGCAAAAACGTTTTGGAAAGTCCCGAATCAAAAACGGTAAAAATGTGACGGGAGTTACACAACAATGCAGGATATTACTGGATATCCAATCAGTACGGATCATTCCTTTGCAGCAGAGAAGCGCTTGGTTTAATTTATAGTGGCGTCGGATATATTGGCAGGAAATAGTCTTTTCTATCAATGTCAACATAGGTGTGGCACATGCAAAAATTGTTCTTTTTAGTTAGTAAAACCTCTTTGGATTCTTTCGGAAAATGTCCAAACTACAAATAGAAAATATACTTGTCAAGAAACGAAACCAAGTGATTACAGTCGTCGCATCATTGTGCGCGATCGCCCTGGTATCCTCCGTATTGTAAATGATTCCTAATAGTAGCCTTTTGCAAGACCATTTAACCGCCTCGCAAACTGAAGACATTCAACGCTTGAATCCTATTCATTCCGATTCTAACATAACAATAGCAGTGCCGGGCGTAGAGGTTTCCCCTGTTCCGCTTGCTTCTACTTCCGATAATAGAATAACAGTCGAAAATGATATGTTTGACTCTAATTCGACTGGATTAAACATTTACAACAGTGGGTATTCGCTTCCATTCAAAGAGTTCCTCCAACACTACCCTTATGCTGAAGCCCGGAAAGCAGTTGCAGAAGGTTCAGCACAGAAAATTGGCTCATATCGCTCACTTCTCCTCGAATACATGTTCAGCTACCTTCAGAAACCGCCAATAATGAAACCAAGTACGACCTGCACCAGACCAATCCTTCCAGTCCCCCAATGCGAAACCAACTATCCAAATGTTTTCAGTGGAAATAGAAGCACTCCTGCAAAAGTGGGGATAGCCATCCAGTTTGGTCTTGAAATCGATACTCTTTGGATTGCACTTGAACAATACTATGGACTGGTTGACAAAGTATTTTTGCTCGAATCAAACAGAGCGCACAAGGCACACACCAAGAAACCGATTATATGGGACAGAATCAAGAACACACCCCGCTTCTTCAAGTTTAACCACATGGTTGTACACATGCTTGTTGATGATATTCCACGGGCAGTTGATGATGGTAATATCTGGCAGCTAGAGGATTACCAAGAAAGGATCCGTTGGGACAAGTTTGTAGAGTGGAATAATCAAATGAAATACTTTGGTGACGATGATATCATTGGATTTGGCGATGCTGATGAAGTTCCAAGTTTGGAAAGTCTGAACCATCTCAAACACTGTCAATTAAAGCCAGATGTCCAATCTGTTGACGTTGGGATCTGGTTTCCTATGGGAACACTCAACGATGCCTTCCGTCCAGATTTCCCCGTTGATGGAGAACATGGATTTACACTTGGCGATCCTACATTCTATACTTTGAAGTCTGCAATTGAATACGCAACACAGGGTGGTGTTCCAAACAGACGAAGAGGAGGGAGCGGGCATTCCCTGGTCGGCGGCATGCACATGTCCAATTACGTCTATTTGCCGGTCTGGTATTCTAAATTGATAACTTGCACAGAATGCCCTGGGTTTGAATATGTGCTCGACAAGTTTGAAAAAGTCATAGACAGCGAGAGTATCAAATTGGTGGAAGAGGATGAATACTTTAAATCTTGGGATGGATGGAGAGGTAGAATGACTACAGTCGACAAGTTGGACGCAAGCAACAAAGAGGCGGTCAAGATCCCTTGGTTCTTGGAGTGTAACTTGGATCTGTTTCCTGCTTGGCGACACTTGCACGACACTCGACTTGATTAATCCAATAAACTTTCTAATAATTTAGCTTGTAAAGAGTTTCTACGGCTTTCAAGAGCCGAGATATAAGTTCAACTAATATTTTTTTTTCTTTTTTGAATTTCAAATGGCAAAAACAAAGAAACCAATAGTGAAAGCAAAGACAAAAAAAGGAAAAGGAAATCCAAAACCTGGAAACAAAAAGAGGAACGAAGCAGAGACAAAGAAACCAGCAGATAAGGTCCAAAAGAAACGGCTTCCAAGCAAAAAGAGTGTAAAACCGATGGATTACAAATATAATGTTGATTTAAACAAGTATGTCAAAGTAGAAAACAGGCAGGAAAAAAAGGAAAAGAAGGAAAAGATTGAAAAGGGAAAGAAGGCCAAGAAAGAAGAAGAGAAGCCAAAGAAAGAGTCAAAAAGTAGTAAATTTTGGAAACTGCAAACACAAAAAGCTAAAGAAAAAAGACAGGAAAAGAATGAATTCGAAGTGGTTTCTAAAGAGGGCAAAATAAAGAAACCTGCGCCAGAAGCAGAGTTGGAAGGCGATTGGGAATCTGGCTCTGATTTGGATGAATTAAGGGAAATGGAGCAGGAAGAAGTGAATGAAAGAGAAGCTCGTGCCAAACAAGAAATACAGGATAAAGAACCACAGTTTGACGATGAAGAGGAATACGAGACTGAAGAAGAATATGAAAAAGAACTGCTTGATAATGCCAATCAAATCAAACAAGTTAATAGAAAAAAGAAAAAATCTGGTGGATTTCAATCCATGGGGCTTTCGTATCCAGTATTCAAAGCCATCCAACAACTGGGATACAAGATCCCAACGCCTATCCAAAGAAAAGGTATACCTGTTATTATGGATGGGGTTGATATAGTTGGTATGGCAAGGACTGGGTCTGGTAAAACGGCTGCCTTTTTGATCCCAATGGTAGAAAAGCTCAAAGTAATTATTGTTAATAGTAGACTCACTCTGCCAAGGTTGGTGCCAGAGCGTTAATCCTTTCGCCATCTAGAGAATTGGCCACCCAGACATTAAAGTTTACGTTGGATTTAACAAAACATACAGATTTACGATCCTGTGTATTTGTTGGTGGAGATAATATGGACACTCAGTTCCAAGCTATAGCTTCTAATCCAGACATGTAATTCCAATTAATTCTAGTATTATTGCCACTCCTGGTCGTTTAATGCACTTGATTATTGAATCTTCGTTGGAATTAAAGAGCATTGAATATGTTGTATTTGATGAAGCGGATCGCTTATTTGAGCTTGGGTTTGCCGAGCAGTTGCGCGAAATTCTGTTGAAGCTGCCGCTATCTCGCCAGACTCTCTTATTTTCTGCCACATTGCCTAAAATCCTTGTGGAATTTGCAAGAGCCGGTCTGGTCAATCCAACACTGATCAGACTTGACTTGGACAACAAAATCAGCAAAGAGTTGCAATTATATTTCTTTAATGTGAAGCATGAAGATAAGGAAGGCTGTCTGTTGTATTTATTGCGCAATGTTATACCACAAGAGCAACAAACAGTGGTTTTTGTCAGCACAAAACACCACGTGGAATACATTCACAACTTATTGGTCAGTTTGGGGCTTTCCAGCACGTTCATTTACGGTTCATTGGATCAAACTGCTAGAAAAATCAACTTGGCAAGATTCAAACATAAAAGAGTCAATATTCTGGTTGTTACTGATGTCGCTGCTCGTGGTATCGATGTTCCGCTTTTAGATAATGTAATCAACTATGATTTTCCATCTTCTTCCAAAGTGTTTGTTCATCGTGTCGGTATTTGACGCTTAACTATAGGTAGAACTGCTAGAGCTGGCAGATCTGGTTCCTCATGGACCCTTGTAACAAACGAAGAGATACCGTATCTGCTTGATTTACAACTGTTTACAAATAGACCGATAATTTTCTCTTCAACATTAACCAACGCTAAATCTGAACCAGATTACACTACCGAACTAGTCTTTGGCAAGTTTAGCGGCAGCGAAATCATGTTGGAAGTAGAGAGTCTACATGCTCATATCAAAGGAAATGTGCAATTGGAAACACTGAAAGAAAGTACCGTGCAAGGATACAAAATGTATTTGAGGTCGCGGCCAAGTGCAACCAAACCCTCGTATAACAGAGCCAAAGAAATCAAGACTCAGGATATAGGTAATTGCTTGCTAACAAGGCATTCATCCTTTAATCACAAAGACAATTAACCAACAAGAACTGGCAAGATATGATATGGTTAGCTCCCTTGGCAAATTCAGGCCACAAGAATCGATTTTTGAACTTGGCAAGAAAGGAAGCAAAACACAAGAAGCATTATTAATGCAAAAGAGAAGGCAGCAACTCAAACATTTGATTGAAAAGCGGGTTGAAAAGGAGGAAAAAATTACACAACAAAGTCAGTATGACCAAAACAAGATCTTGTCTCAGCGTGTGCCAAAAGACCAGGAAGATGCAAAAGACAAGGAGTACTACCTCAGCTACCGTCCTAGCGATGACCAAACGGAGCAGCAATATGCAATCAACAAGTCATTCAACGAAACTGCTCAGAACATTACCATGGATTTGGTTGGTGATGAAATTAGCGATTTGAGAAAGCGTAAAGTAGAGTGGGATCAAAAGAAGCACAAGTTTGTCACAAGCCAAGTTGGCAGCGACAACAAGAAGCGTATCAAGACGGAATCTGGGACTTTGGTGCCGGCAACATTCAAAACTGACAGGTACATTGGATTAATTTTAGATTCGAAAAGTGGAAGAAAAAGAGTGGTGTTGATATGCCTAGAGTTGGCGAAATGGAAATCGAAGGTGGTCAGAAAGGAAACGTTGGTGTGGGAGTTCGAAAATACAGACACAACTCTGTTACAAAGCCAACCCTGACATCCAAATCATTCACTCGCAAACTTGCACAAAAAGAATCCCTATGGCGAAAAGAAGGTCTCGACAAGAAGGATATACAAAAACGCAAAGCCGAGTACATTGATAGCAACAAACCTACCCAAGTTAGAGGCACGGATGAGTTGAAGAGTGCCAAAGAAATTGCAATTGCCCGACATGAAAAGGAAAAACGCAGAGAAAAACACGGAAGACATGCTCATATTATGAACAAGAAAAAATAAACCACTTTTATTTCATGCAGGGCGATTTGCTATCTATCACAAGGTTGTGAACAAGCACAATCAAGCTCAAATAGTTGTGAATATTTACCAGGTTCCAAAATGTTATAAAGCAAATTAGTTTGTCTTTAGTATATTGAAAATCGAATTGCCAAGTCGTGTCTTGTAATCAGAGTAGCCAGCATTAGGAGTTCTAAGAGATGGAAATTCATTTGTAGACCCTAAATGGTCGACTAACAACGGAGTTATTATGTACGCATCGAGCTCTCCTTGGTCTATCAATGAAGCAATTGTAACATCTCCAGGAAACGTGTTGTTAATACCTGCATTGAAGATAGTTTGCAATCCCTTCCTTGATAATGCATATGCTACACCACCTATCCAAATTGAGTGGTTTAGCTTTATCAAATTGGTTGAATATCTGGTGATATTACTGGCTGTATCGTAATGATAAAAAAGACCCATATAATCCCAGTTTTCTGGTACTTGTTCGAGTGCTTTTGAAATAATCATGCAGGAGAGCATATCAAAGTCAACATCATCCTCGAGAAACAAAGCATTATCGTAATCGTTGATCAAGAAATCAATGTATGCTAAAAAGTGGGTTATTTTTACTTCTTTGCTCTCTGTATCTGCAAAAGAAGGATATTCTTCTAGAAAGCTTTTGATAAGTTCTGTATCAGTGGAAGGATCAACCATTTGAATAATATCAAAGTTCAAATTAAGAAACTGTAAAATAGCAGCTGATGAACGAAATCGTTTTGAAGTTTCATCGCTTGTCATCAAGTATATTTTGTCGAATTTTTGATGTTCGTTAGTTTTAATGTAACGAAATTTGTTTTGAAGCACAGGTTGACTATTCTGAACAATTTTGAGTTCTTCCTCGTCCATATTTTTGTAGATGAAACATAGAGAAAAGACAAACAGCGATAGAAGAAAAAGTTGGTACACTACTAGGTTCTTTGTTTTCATTGCTGGAAATTGGCTTGTTTATGGTATTTATATATGCAACATCGGAGTTTAGATAATGATTCACAATATCTATCATACTCTTATTTCTACCCCCGCGTTTCTGAACATTATGCAAAAGTTTAACTCAGCAATAAAGGAATCGGTCTAGTATTCTAAATTGATTTGTTTATATTATCAGTGCTTGGCAGAACGAGACTGATGGCTGGATTCAGTTGTATTTCATCCTTACAATGAAGGATTCCCATGTACCGATTATCCAGATTGCTTGTGGCCGCATTTCGAGCAACTCCTATGGCAGTTGCTGAAAAAGTTATTATATAGATAGACTGGTTCAAGGTGCAAGACGCGCAAAGATGATTTCTATTGGTTCAGGGAACACGCAATGATGTTTTTGCATAATCAATCATTTTAATATTGGAGACCATATTTAAATCATATGCGAGATCTCCCGCATTTAATGAAATTTCTGCTTTTCAAAAGACTGCTAATTTTGACGCTGATCAGCTCTGCTGTCTTTTTGTTCATCTGCAATGGAAAGAGCAACATTCATATTTCAAAAGCATTGCACCAGAAACTCAGTAACAATAAAGCTCTCAGAGTAATGACGATCATTGGCACCGGACCAGAATCGGTTAAAATGTACCCAATTATTAGAGAACTCGAATCGGTATTTGGAATTTAACTTTAGCATGATGACATAATTTCCATAGTGGTTGTTAGTGGCCAGCAGCAGGAGATGGTTGAATCCCTGTTAAAAACATTTAAAATCAAGCAAGATATCCACTTGAATGTATTTGGAAACCAAAAACTTTCGGATTTGTCGACAAAGTAACTGTATTTAATGCAGGCTGATGTCTGGAATTAACGAAGCATTGAAGATTGCCGAACCAGACTGGATTCTTGTGGAGGGGGACAGTACAGCAGCGTTAGTAGCATCACTGGTTGGATATTACCACAAGATTCCTGTTGGACACATTGAAGCGGGGATAAACAAAAAGTACAACCACTTTCCAAAAGAGATTGATACGAAATTGATTGCCTCGCTTGGTTCGATTCATTTTTCTCCAACTGTAGAAGCATCACAGAAATTAATTGACGAAGGAACCCCACACTCTCAAGTTCACACTGCTGGAAACCCAGTTATTGATGCATTTTTATGGATGTCCAAGCAACCACCATCTTATAAAGCTAAATTGCTGGAAAGACAGATTTTCCAGAATGGCGAAAAGATTGTTCTGGTATCTGCACACCAAAGAGAAAACTGGGGCAAATCATTGGAAAATATTTGTTTGGCAATTAAATCCCTGGCTTCAATTCACCAGGATGTTAAATTCGTTTTTCTGATCCATTCGAATCAGCAAGTCCAAAAAACAGCAAAGACTCATTTGTCCAACCTCCCAAATGTTATTCTAATGGAGCCACTAGATTATAATGTATTTGCATATCTCATGAAATCTGTCTATATGGTAATGGCTGATTCTGGTGAAATTGAAGAACAAGCAGCAGCGTTTTCAGTGCCGATACTTTTCTTGAGGGATGCCACAGAAAGGTTATTCCAGTTAATATAGATCTGAGGGTATGTCAAAATTGATTGGGACCGACAAAGAAAATATCATCAGCGAGGCAACCAAGATACTTGTCGATACAGATTATTACAGACAGTCTGTTAAAATAGATTCTCCATACGGAAATGGCAGAGCTGCAAAGAACGTTGTAGATTTAATCCTGTCAAAGAAAGGTAATTTTTGATTGACTCTGTAATCAAAGGAAATATGTCCAATGAGTTCTACAGATCAGCAAAGGAGATTGCATTGCCACCAGCGCATCCAGTGTACCCAAAACAAAGAACTCTAAAGGAACTCTTGGGAATGAATTCAAAGTTCCCCGCAAATGGCGATGGTAAGGACGATAATGGAATCACCGTGATTATATCTACATACAAGAGGCCAAAAACTATAATTCGTATTATTGAAGCTTGTATCAATCAATCAGTTCCGCCAAACAAAGTCTGGATTACCGCCTTTTCCTCTCCATTTGAACAAGAATACATAAGGATTATAGATGAATATAAAACCTCGCATCCAGCAATTCCTATACATCTTGCAACTGGTGCGCAACAGTTTACTTATTTTGCCAGGTTTCAATTCGCCCTCCTAGCTCCAACAAAGTATGTAGTCCTGCTGGATGACGACGTGGTTCCAGAAGGTATCCATGCTTTTAGAAACATGCTGCATACATTCAACCTTGAATCGAACGAGTACTATGGAATGTACGGATGCAAAGGACACGTTATAAATACAGAACAGTCAAACGTAGAACAATCCGAATATTACTACAACTACTTTACTCATGAGCCAGTGACTATTGAGATGGCCGATGTTGTCGGTGGTTTGTGGTTCATGAAAAGAGAATGGGTGAAATACATGTTCATTGAAGATCCAATTACGATTGCTACTGGAGAAGATTTCCAAATAACGTAACTTTAACTTGACCAAAGGGCGATGCTGTGGAAGTATGCAAATATTCCTACGTTTCTCTTTCCCATCGATAAACAAGACAAGACTTCATTTTTGCATAGTGGTGATTTTGAAGCAATAGCAGATGATGGTAAAACCACCGGTGACACCCTTAAACTGTACAACGGACAGCGCTGGGATCCACATCATTTGCGAAACACTATTGCCTGGTGCCTGTTAAACAGAGGAACTACCAGACCCAGAGCTTACCAAATGTACGAACGGCACGACAATGTATTATTCTACGTCAAAGACACTACGCAGGCTTATTCCATCAAAGAAACCTATTCGATGATCAGAAAGCGCAAGGAAAGTTCCAACAAAAAGCTGCGTCCATTTGTTGCTTTTGGTGGTTTGAATACCAAGACAGATCAACTAAATATCCAGCATCTAAATGAAATCCAAGAGATTCTTGAAACTAAAGTCGATTGGGAAAACAATCACCTGGGGTATTGGAGTTTAGAATTAGGAAGAGGAGCCAGCAGAGCAAAAGACTTGATTTCACGTACAATGCTATCGTTCCATCATGCTATAGTGAACACACAGCCAATTGCTGTAGTTTTAACGACTGATGGAATAGATGAATCGACAGTTGGTGCTGGGTTGGCTGCGGTAGAATATGGAACCCCGGTGATCCTACTGGATACCAGGAATGGAGACTATTCTGTCAATGAATTAAAGTGGCGAAAAGTATTGGGTAGTATGGCTAATGTTGTGCTTGATGAAAATGAAATTCTGGTATATTTGGAATCTATTCGTACCGCAATGAAACATTCAATAAAATAAGTGATTCCCAACCCACCGCAGTAGGCACCGCACGATAATGACATTGCTCTGCCTTCACTTGGCCACCAAATTGTGTAGATTTGAAAATGGCTTGGCCACATTTTTTGTCAAGAAATGGAACCTGGGCAGTGCGAAAGAAATGTATAAAAAGGACAGGGTTCAAAATAACCATAATGAATTTACTACTCACTTTAATTACTTCCATTGTCTCTGCTGGACAAGTCTGCCCTGAACAAAACTCTTTCTGCATTGTAACTCAAACACAAGGAACCAACACTTGCTTTACCATCCACAGTTCCTACAGCGGATGGAGCGCTATTGGCACCGGAAGCACCAGAATGAAAGGCGCTGACATGTACATTGGCTGGAAAAACTCTACTGGCGGAGTAACAGTTGGAAACTTTCAAGGAACAGGACACTCACAACCATCATTAAACTCTGTTCAAAACCATCAAGTAGTCGCATTACTGGATCCTAAACCTTCCTGGTCGCAACAATCTTTTTCATTCTGCAGACCAACAACAATTAATGCACAATCTCTTTCATCTTCAAGTGGGTATATCTACGCAGCCTCTTCAAGTGCTCCATCTGGGAATTTGGATAGCACCAAGGTCAGTTTACAGCAGCATGACAGCAACGGGAATTTCCAAGCTGATTTCTCTACTTCAAACGTTCCAGTTGTTGCAGGCGGATCTGGTGGCGACGATAAACCTATTCTTACTCCGTCATCCTCGTTCCCATTCCAGAGTATTGTTATTACACATGGTGTGATGATGTTTATCGCTTGGGCTGTTTCGCCATTTATCGGTATTTACATTGCTCGTTACATGAAATCCACCTTGGGCCACACCTGGTATATCCTGCATGTATTCTTCATGTCGGTGCTGACTGGTGCAGCTACTCTAGTTTCATTCATACTCATATTTTTGTATTCGTCAGACAGATTCTCCACTGATGAGTCAATTGGAAATGCGCATGAAAAGCTTGGATTGGTAGTTGTGCTTGGAATGATTGTCCAAATCATTTTGGGATATGTTAGCAATGCCAAGTTTGATGCAAACAGAGTTGGTATTCCATGGTGGGATAAGGCTCACTGGTGGGTTGGGAGAAGCATGTTCTTGCTTGGGATCGTCAATGTGTATCTTGGAATTAAATTCTATGGTGAAAGCTATCCCTTGTCCCCACTGGTAATACCTGTCTTTTGGATTGTAATTGCTGCTGGTATTGGAATGATGGTTTATGGACAAGTTACAAAGGGCCAAGACAATCACTTCAAAGAGACTTTAACCCAAATATAATTTATTTATAGTTTTCAGACACTGTATGCGAAAGTATTATATCAGCAAAGATTTATTCAGGCTTCTTTACAACCAACACCGAAGCCTTGGAATTATGCACCATGTAGTTGCCGATACTTCCCCACATCAATTTCATCATGCTGTCACCTCGATGTCCAATGACCACCAAATCAGCTTTGAAGCCGTCAACAAAATCAACCAAATCCCGCTTTACATGGCCAAGACCAATATAGTACTCTACATTGTAATTTTCCAGTTGTTTGGCATATCCGTCCATCATAATCTGCTCTTGCTCGCAATCAATATTGTGACCAGGATCATCAACATCAAAATCCTCACCCGAAATCTTGTTCTTTACCGTTTCAGTGATGCTAACCGATGTCTCACCCAAAAGCTTGCTTTTAACAGTTTCAGCAATATTAACAGAAGTATTGAGTGGACGGATATTGACAAGAACAATCTTGTCCCTGATATCGAATAGGTTTGCTTTACTCCATTGAATCGTATATTGGCTGTATTTTGAAGAATCAAGGGGAAGAACTAGCGTCCTTCTGAATTCCGAGAGTTTAAAGAATTTTTGGTTGATAATGTGTTTCATTGATTTTGTGTTTCCTGCATGGTATAAATACGCTTTGATTGATGGCATTGGTCAGCAATGTTGCATAATTTCTTACAAGCCACCGACCTTGTTGATCAGATGCAGCATCTCTCTATTGCTCTGGCTTGTGTAATCACTGGCATATTCTCGGACTAGTTGCTGCTTATTGGAAACCAACTGCTTGGCAATCCAGCTACAAGATTCAAAGAATTAGGATACTAGAAACGAAAAAGCAAGGGTAGTATGGCTAATGTTGTGCTTGACGAAAATGAAATTCAGGTATATTTGGAATCTATTCGTACCGCAATGAAACATTCAATAAAATAAGCGATTCCCAACCCACCGCAGTAGGCACCGCACGGTAATGACATTGCTCTGCCTTCACTTGGCCACCAAATTGTGTAGATTTGAAAATGGCTTGGCCACATTTTTTGTCAAGAAATAGAACCTGGGCAGTGCGAAAGAAATGTATAAAAAGGACAGGGTTCAAAATAACCATAATGAATTTACTACTCACTTTAATTACTTCCATTGTCTCTGCTGGACAAGTCTGCCCTGAACAAAACTCTTTCTGCATTGTAACTCAAACACAAGGAACCAACACTTGCTTTACCATTCACAGTTCCTACAGCGGATGGAGCGCTATTGGCACCGGAAGCACCAGAATGAAAGGCGCTGACATGTACATTGGCTGGAAAAACTCTACTGGCGGAGTAACAGTTGGAAACTTTCAAGGAACAGGACACTCACAGCCATCATTAAACTCTGTTCAAAACCATCAAGTAGTCGCATTACTGGATCCTAAACCTTCCTGGTCGCAACAATCTTTTTCATTCTGCAGACCAACAACAATTAATGCACAATCTCTTTCATCTTCAAGTGGGTATATCTACGCAGCCTCTTCAAGTGCTCCATCTGGGAATTTGGATAGCACCAAGGTCAGTTTACAGCAGCATGACAGCAACGGGAATTTCCAAGCTGATTTCTCTACTTCAAACGTTCCAGTTGTTGCAGGCGGATCTGGTGGCGACGATAAACCTATTCTTACTCCGTCATCCTCGTTCCCATTCCAGAGTATTGTTATTACACATGGTGTGATGATGTTTATCGCTTGGGCTGTTTCGCCATTTATCGGTATTTACATTGCTCGTTACATGAAATCCACCTTGGGCCACACCTGGTATATCCTGCATGTATTCTTCATGTCGGTGCTGACTGGTGCAGCTACTCTAGTTTCATTCATACTCATATTTTTGTATTCGTCAGACAGATTCTCCACTGATGAGTCGATTGGAAATGCGCATGAAAAGCTTGGATTAGTAGTTGTGCTTGGAATGATTGTCCAAATCATTTTGGGATATGTTAGCAATGCCAAATTTGATGCAAACAGAGTTGGTATTCCATGGTGGGATAAGGCTCACTGGTGGGTTGGGAGAAGTATGTTCTTGCTTGGGATCGTCAATGTGTATCTTGGAATTAAATTCTATGGTGAAAGCTATCCCTTGTCCCCACTGGTAATACCTGTCTTTTGGATTGTAATTGCTGCTGGTATTGGAATGATGGTTTATGGACAAGTTACAAAGGGCCAAGACAATCACGTCAAAGAGACTTTAACCCAAATATAATTTATTTATAGTTTTCAGACACTGTATGCGAAAAGTATTATATCAGCAAAGATTTATTCTGGCTTCTTTACAACCAACACCGAAGTCTTGGAATTATGGACCATGTAGTTGCCGATACTTCCCCACATCAATTTCATCATGCTGTCACCTCGATGTCCAATGACCACCAAATCAGCTTTGAAGCTGTCAACAAAATCAACCAAATCCCGCTTTACATGGCCAAGACCAATATAGTACTCTACATTGTAATTTCCCAGTTGTTTGACATATCCGTCCATCATAATTTGCTCTTGCTCACAATCAATATTGTGACCAGGATCATCAACATCAAAATCCTCACCCGAAATCTTGTTCTTTACCGTTTCAGTGATACTAACCGATGTCTCACCCAAAAGTTTGCTTTTAACAGTTTCAGCAATATTAACAGAAGTATTGAGTGGACGGATATTGACAAGAACAATCTTGTCCCTGATATCGAATAGGTTTGCTTTACTCCATTGAATCGTATATTGGCTGTATTTTGAAGAATCAAGGGGAAGAACTAGCGTCCTTCTGAATTCCGAGAGTTTAAAGAATTTTTGGTTGATAATGTGTTTCATTGATTTTGTGTTTCCTGCATGGTATAAATACGCTTTGATTGATGGCAATGTTGCATAATTTCTTACAAGCCACCGACCTTGTTGATCAGATGCAGCATCTCTCTATTGCTCTGGCTTGTGTAAGCATATTCTCGGACTAGTTGCTGCTTATTGGAAACCAACTGCTTGGCAATCCAGCTACAAGATTCAAAGAATTAGGATACTAGAAACGAAAAAGCAAGGCAAATTATGGTAATGTGACGCGAAATGTCGATGGTTACAGTAATGGCCCATTAACTTGCCAAACTCTAGTAGATTTCTTGTCCTCCCGCCTACTTGTCAAGTTTCTTTAAATAACAACAATCCAACTCGATTTAGGCTGGATTGAAATGCTTTGGTTAATTATTTGGTTTCCAGGTGAACGAGCAGTGTTTCATTACAACGAATGCGATATTTGCAACCAGAAGTGTCTTTGAGATTGTCCAAAAGAGTGCACTTTGCTAAATCCCTGTCCCTTCAAGCACCTTCAATCCAGTGCTTTTAATAAATAGTTTCAGCTTTGAAACCCCAAATATAATACAATTAGTCACCTTGTGTAACGAAACCAAAAATTATAAATTGTCCCAAATGTAAAATGATGATAAAATGGGGAGATTAAAAGTAATTAATTGGAATCCGATATCTTTTGCTACTGTTGGATGGATCACACCGCTTTTATGGCAGGGATACAAAGCACCATTGCAAGATGATGATTTGTATGAACTAAACCAAAATTCCAAAGGTGAGACACTTCAAAAATGGCTAGACGACTACTGGGAGAATCGCAGTAACTTACTATCCCAAGTTTTCAAGTCAATTCGCTGGATATAGTACAAATTCTTTAATTCTAGCTTTGCCTCTGGGCTGCTTCAACTGTTAGCAGTGATATTGCAAGTATTTTTAATCCCAAGTATTCTACAACAATTATTGCTGCACCTATCTGGGGAAACTACTATAATTGACAATGGATACCTGCTGGCATTAGGATTATTTGTTTCAAAGTTAATCAGCACTGTTATTGCTTCGTTGAACGATTCTACAAAAAGAATTATTCGAACCAGAGTGGTATCGCTCCTCACCATGGCAATTTACAAGAAATCGTTCAACCTGTCGCCTACCAGTAAAAAAGAGTATCCTAATGGAAGACTGCTTACGATGATAAATATCGATGTCTCTCATATTGCTAGAGGACTAGTTGATTCACACAATTTCTGGTCAATCCCCTTGCAAATAGTTTTCTCTGTTTACTTGCTTTACAAACTAATTGGCAATGCTGTATGGGTAGGATTAGCAGTAATTATTTGCGCAATCTTAGCAACAGCTTCTACTGGGCCGATATTCAACAAAATATATGGAGAAATGTTGAAGCTGATGGATTCCAAAATTACTCTGCTTCGCGAAACGTTGATTGGAATTAGACTAGTCAAATATATGGGGATCGAAAGTGTATTGGAGAACCAAATCAAGCATTTCAGGGATATGGAATATAAATTGTTGGTTAGAATCATCGCATTCCTTGTCGCTGCACAAGGTGTTAGTAACCTAACCCCCTTCTTGATGCCAGTCATTGTTTTTTCAGTATATATCGCAAGCACTAACCTCTCATTAACCCCACAAGTAGTGTTTCCAGCAATGACACTGTTTTATGCTTTGGATGCACCATTGGCAACAGCAAGAGAAATGGCTCAAAGTATGACCACTGCATATGTAGCTACAAAACGGATACTAAAGTTCATGGATGCAGAGGACAAACCAAATAGTGAGAAAGGCAGTGACAATCACGCCCTTGAATTTGAAAATTCTAGTTTTCGACATGAAGATGGTTTCCAGTTGAAGAATATCAGTTTAAAGATTCCAAAGGGGAGTTTGGTTGCAGTGGTTGGGAATGTTGGGAGTGGAAAGTCTTCTTTCCTCTCTGCGATTTTAGGTAATATGATTCAAACAGATGGTTCAACATTTATAAACGGATCAATCGCTTATTGTCAGCAGCAACCATGGATCCAAAGTTGCTCTATTCAACAAAACATTTTATTTGGCAAAGATCTGGATAACGAAAGGATTAAAAGGGTGGTTAATGATTGTGAGATGATTGACGATCTGCAAATGTTTGCAGATGGGATTAAAACTGAAATTGGAGAAAATGGGATTTCTTTATCTGGTATGAATAGATTAATGGTAGGCGGACAAAAGTCTCGGCTAGCTCTTGCTAGAGCCTTGTACGCAGAAGCAGATATTTACTTGTTAGATGATCCACTGGCTTCACTTGATGCCAAGGTTGGTCGTGCCGTATTCCACAATGCTCTAAAGAAGCATCTAGAATCCAAAACAGTGATAATGAGCACGCATAAACTAGAATTGCTCAACAGCGTGGACCAAATATTATTACTAGATAACGGGTGCGTGGTTGGTTATGGTACATTTGATGAACTCAAAGAATCTAGTAAAGTATTTCAAAAGCTAGTTGAAAACCACAAGTTTGATGAGCAGCCTGTACACAAAGTTGCTGAAAACAAAGAGTTGGATGATTCGGTGGAAGAAGGAAGCGAGTTCTTTGACAAAGAAGAGAGAAATACGGGATCAACTCCTGCCTCTGTGTACCTCGACTTTATCAAATTGTTTGGTTTCAAATTCGCATTTTTGTATGTTATGGGCACTATTGCTTACGCAGGATTCAATATCTGGCAAAATATTGTATTATCAAAGGCAGCAGACGATACAAGTGGATCTACAGACTCTTTCCTGAAGAGTTATATCCTACTTGGTGTTTTACAAGCAGTCTCGTATTTCATTATGGAATTAGCTATAATCGGTGCGATAAAGCTCTCAAACAAGTTGCATCACATGGCTCTTGGAGGTGTAATGAACTCACCAGTTGCATTTTTTGATTCAAATCCGGTTGGTCGTATTATCAATAGATTTTCAAGTGATATGACATCGCTAGATTGGGAAATCCCTACGCTTATTGAAGATATCACCTACCAACTGGTTTCAATCGTTAGCTCGATTGTACTCATTGCCCAAGCAAACCCACCAATCCTGCTCTTAATGCTCTTTATCGGATTGTTGGATTTTCTCATTTTCAGCTTCTATCAGAAATCAAACATTGAATTGAAGAGGTTAATTTCTATTCGCAAAAGTCCATTGGATTCACATACTTCAGAATCGATATCAGGGCTAGAAACCATCAACGCATTTCGTCTGCAGCAGCACTTTGCTAGACAACATATGCAAATTATGGACAAGTGTCTTGCAGCAGATTTTCTATTTCAATCGGTATCACTTTGGGTGAATTTACGCATGAATGCCTTGACTTTACTGATTACTTTGTGTATTTCAATGGCGGTAGTATTTTATCAAACTCCGGGTGGTATTGCAGGTTTATCTATAACAAGTGCTTTGAATTTATCGGGCATATTCCAGTTTATGGTGCTGCTGGGTGAAATGGAAGCAGAATTCAATTCTTTTGAACGATTAAACCACTATGCAAAAAACCTTGATCAGGAACCTCTATTTGATCTTCCGTCCGATCCAATTTCAGGCATTTGGCCGGTTCTTGGCGAAATTGAATTTAGAAACGTTGATGTTCGATATCCGTCAAAGCCAGAGTACTCTGTCATCAAAAACCTGAGTGTTGTTATCAATCCTGGGGAAAAGGTAGGAGTTTGTGGAAGGACCGGGTCAGGGAAATCAACCCTAGTTAGTTCATTGTTTAGAATGGCTGATATCTACGCAGGCCATATTATTATTGATGGACACGGTAATCGAGATTAAGATTAGATATTAGTAAACTTGGGCTGCATACTCTCCGTTCAAGACTGCAGATTATCCCTCAAGACCCAACATTGTTTTCAGGAACATTAAGACACAATCTGGACATGCTCAACAGATACACTGATCAAGAAATCTGGGATGCTCTTGCACTAGTTGGAATGAAAGACTACATTGCTACTCAAAATGAAACACTTCAGATGGAGATTGCAAATGGCGGAGGTAACATGTCTGTTGGACAAAGGCAACTTCTCTGTCTTGCAAGATCAATTCTTGCTAAACCAAAAATACTTGTTGTTGATGAAGCTACAGCTGCAGTTGACATTGAGACTGAACAATTAATTCAAAATATCCTTTTGAATGAATTTAGAGACTCGACAGTCATCTCCATAGCACACCGCATTAGTTCCATAGCAGCATTTGACAGGATTATTGTTCTTGATCAGGGTAGATTGTTGGAAAACGATACGCCGAGAAATTTGCTTTCTAGAGAATCGTCGTTTGCAGAATTGGTGTCAAGCTCTGGCCCTACAAATGAAGCATTTATCAGAGAAATGGTATTCAAAAAATAAATGGTATTTGAGTTGTGATACAATATTTTATCGAAATAGGATACATTTACACTCGAGAAACAAATCTCTTTTCTATCCAAACAAGGCAACTTCAGCCCAAACAACAAAGTATCCCACAAGCACCATTCCAATCAAAGGAATCATATTGTACTTGGCAAACTCTGAATTTGTAATTGATACTTTGTTTTCAACCAATATTCCTTTCCACAGCAGACCAGCCAAAGACGCTGCAAAAACAAAGCTGACTGCACCAATATTGGAACCAACGGCTAGCACCAGTGATGCGACTTTTAGTGTTTTCGCTTCCATATCCATTGCCAATATAATCTTGGCAAGTAGAATTGTTGCCAAGATATTTGTTCCTGCTATCCCACATAAAATGATTGTCAATATTCCAAATACAAATGCCGCAGTTGGTAGGTTGACTGTCGCAAAAGACAGGTAATATGCAAAAGTTGATATCCAGTTTCTGTATGATAGTGATTGCACAATGATAAACTGGGACAATAGGAATGATATTAAAGGGAAAGGAAGTCTGGTGCAAGTTTGGTAAAAAGTAGGCAATGTTTCTCCAAGTTTGGTATGAACGGTAGGGAAAACCCGATGAGTATAGTTTTCTCTTGATTCTTGAATGATGATTGGGATATTTCTATTTCTTCTGTACAAGTCCCACCCTATATCAAATAATGCTTTTAGGAGTGCAAATGGAATTGATATTATCCACACTTCTATGTTTACAAACGATACTCCAATAATAACCACGACACAAGCCAGGAAAATGAATATACCTACTGCAGCTCCAAATGGATCAGTAAGAGTATTTTCATGCAAAGATACAGACGTTGATGATTTTCGTTTAATTTTAGACACTGCTGCAACCATTGATTCATCTACAATCTCAACTTGTAATTGCTGATTCAGCTGGTCCTGCGACTCTTCGATTGGGGACACCTCTTCCATTTGAATTTCAGTTGGCACTGCTTTCTTTACAGGCATATATTTGAACTGGAACCACAGTGCTACAAAACAGACTATTGAGCAAGCGACAAATGGTGCCAGCATGTAAGCAGAAAAAGTAAGATATCCGAAATGAAACCCTTCACAGATAACGACATTAGTAGGATTGCCAAAAAAGAATACCATGCTGCCGATATTTGAACTAGCAAATTCGGCAAACAAAAGCGGAATCAACTCCATATTTGTTGCTTGTGAGTAATGAACCAAAAATGAAGTTGCTGACAAAATTACAGGATCGTTTCCCATTAAAACAGACAGGATCAAACACAGCAAATAAATGTTTGTGAATGTTTGGAATGGCGATGAACCTCCCTTCTTTGCAACTTGGATTGCGCAAGTCTTTAATAGTCCTGTGGATTCCAGCGATAAAGCGATATAGGCTAATCCAAAAAACAGTGCGAGGATATTGTAAGGCTTTATACTATCGGATCCAACGATTCCATCTACTACTACAGAGAACGGTATGCAAGTAGTAATCAGCAAAAGTAAAACACAAATCGGCGGTGTTGTTGCTAAATTTAATTGGAATTTGGTGAATGGGATTGTAAATGGAACTAGAGTAAAGTACATGCATAATATGAATATTACCAGGGTGAGGATGTCTAAGGCGGTTGGCATTTCTCTAGGATTTCAAAATGTGAAAACACGTTTCTCTAGTAAGCAGATGCGGAATCATCGGAAGTATTAAACGATTCCTATTGGAGTCGGAGACGTAGTATTACTTTAAAAGATAACTTTGGGATCACTCTGAAAGCACGAACGATTTAGGCGGTAAAATACAATTCCAAGTGTGGATTCGATTTCCTGAGTAGGAAACCTTTCCCTCTCAGACAAGAATTGTGTCTGTGCAACACACATTGCTATTCCCTGGATTTAAATCCTGCCGATAAAAGGGTTTCATTGTACACTCTCATTTGTGAACAGTTGAATTAATGTGATTCTTTCCACATGGATCTGTTCCATTTGTGTTGCCAGTTAGAAATTGGAGTCGAGTCTGGTATTCTACCCATTCAAAGCATAGCATAAAAGCAAGCTGGTGTTCACAATGGCCTTTCTTAAAACAAGTGCCGGCAGATTCTTTTCTTTACTCTGCCGCCAGAGTAACAGCATGTTGCGAAACACGCTAACCAAAACTGCGGAACTGAGCCCACTGGTTGCAATATTGGGATTTGAAATTGGAACCAGCAAAATGTGAGCGGAAAGTCTGTAAATCCAAACAGTATCTGCATTGCATACCAGAAATCCCAATGGTAGGTTGCAAACAAGTTTTCTTGTGCTGGTGATCTTCAACTCGGGATTTCGCATGGCAGATTTACGAAAATGTAATGGTGCCGTTCCAGAATTCAAGAGAAACTATTCAAAGTAAAATCCACAGGAGAAACAGTACTCGCAATGGATACTCTGTATTTAACCATCTTTCTATCGGAATTTAAAACCGTGGCCAAATCCAATTTTCCTCTCTTTTGTTGGTTTCCTGTTTACTCAAGGTCAGGTAACAGCATGGTAGCCAAATGCCGTTCTAGTGCACATAACCAAATATAAATAGCACCAGAAATAGTTCAAGGTTAATAAAATACAATGAAATTCCTTTCTGCTGTCACCCTCGCTACCCTCGCATTGGCTGGATCCAATCAAAGTGGTAAACCAAATGCTCTTCACCACAAGTCTAAGCCAAATGCTGTCCACTTTAAGAACGGTCCAGTATCGTTCGCTTCCAAAGCTGCAGCTCCAGCTGGTGCCAAGCTGACTTACTACGGTGGTCCAGTCATCTCAAATGTCAAAGTATTCACTATTTTCTGGGGAGGACAGTCAAATGTGCAATATGCTTCACAAATCAACCAATTCTACACTGGCGTCACCAACTCTGCATTGTTTGACATGTTGTCCCAATACAACACTCCAAACCAACAGATTGGACGTGGTTCTTTTATTGGGTCTTTTGATTACACTAATGCAGCAACTGGAACTATTGATGATTCCACCATTCAATCTACCTTGAACAGTTTGATTTCTGCCGGAAAAGTTCCAGCTGCTGACGATAACACTTACTATGCTATCCACTTTGCTCCAGGTGTTGATATCACTCAAGGCGGAAGCAGTTCTTGCCAAGAATTCTGTGCCTACCACGGAACCATTGCTCGTGGTTCTAGCTACACTTACTATGGTGTTATTCCAGATCAAGGCGGCAACTGTGCTGGCGGATGCGGTGCTGACTCTAACCCATTCAACAACTTGTGCTCAGTCTCATCGCACGAATTGATTGAAGCTACTACTGATCCAGCTGTAGGTTTGGCTACTGGTAACTCTTCGCCTTTGGCATGGTACGATTCCAAGAATGGAGAAATTGGTGATATCTGCAATGCGCAACAAGGAAAGATTGTTGGCGGCGATGGAAACACTTATACTGTCCAAGCTGAATTCTCCAACAAGGATAGCGCTTGCATCGTCCCAAAATCATCTGGACCAGCACCACCGCCAGTCACTACTAAAACCCCACCACCAGTCACTACTAAAGGTCCAACTACTACCAAAGCTGGCCCGGTAACTACTCCAACTAAACCAACTCCAACCCCTACTCCAGCCGTCCAATGTGCCCACGATATTTGCTCAGCTGGTTCAAAGTTGAAGGCTGCTTGTGATCCATGTGTCGCTCAAATTATTTCCCAAGACAGCTACTGTGGATCCACCAAATGGGATTCCCAATGTGTCGATGAAGTTGGATCCATTTGTAGTCTCCAATGTTAACTTTTGAATAAATAATTAATTATATTCGCGAGTTGCTCAATGCGGAATTGGAATTGAATGCAGATTCTATGAATTCAAATTCTTTTTGGTGTGTTGGAGAGCAAACACTTTTGACTGCAATAATATGGCTAGAGTCGATAAACTAAACCAATTTGGATAGGTATGCAAACTAGTACCATCCAAGTAACACTGTTCATTCAGTAAGAATAAACCCATTTTATTAAAATAATCCTAGAAACTTTTTCTTTCCAGGAGTTTTTGACGGGAAGCGACCAGACAAGGAAGCATTTGAAGTGTTTCGAGCACAAGCTTGTTTGTAACTTTGAACTATAGGCAACTGCACGCAGCCGATTCAGCAGTCAAAAAGGTACTAAAATGAGGTTGCCAGTCCCACTTGAAACTGCCTTTTTTGTGTTGAGCTTCTATAAAGTAATTCCAATAGCTTCTATATTCTCCCTCTGCATATTTGATGCCCAAAAGATTATCCAGAGTGAATTTTGTCATTGGAGATGATTGCATCCAAGTCTTCTGGATTCATTGCACCAACAATCAAAGCCAGCAAGTAAAATCCTTTGGAGAATGGAAATGCAAGACCTTGATCCTCCAATACTTCCTTTTTTTCATCGTGATAATCATCATATTCTGAGCAGTATGAAGCCCATTCTTCACAATCTTTCATCCATTCCACATCTGCATCTTCTCCAGTGCAGCTAACAAAAGTAACTGGGTTATCTTGGGGATTCGGGCGGTTGGTAACTAGTTGCACAATTTGATCTATTGCTGTTTTCCCACCATTTGGTACTCCATCTCCAAAAAAGTATCTAATAGTTCGCTGTCCAGGAAAAGAGTCTCTAATCTGGTGTACCGCCTGAAGGATTATTGAGGAATCCCTGTTCAATCTGTTTGGTCGCCAAATCTAAAAACTGTTGTGGTGAACTGGAAACTCTAACAATACGAATCAGATCGTGTCTATTCAAGAATCTTATATAAATATTCTGAGGTGTAGGAACATGGACCAGTATATTGAATATTTCCAACAATCGCTCTTTGGCTTCTTCCCATCTGGTCATTTTACTTCCATTTGGATGTTTTGAATCAGTCTCGGTGTACATTGACCCGCTGTCATCAATCAAGAATTCCATATTGTTGAAAGTTTGCAATTCAAACAATTTCGATAGCAGTCCTAATGGTACCTCGTACTTGTTGAACAATTGTCCAATTTCATTGAATGCTGTATCTGGCGCCAATCCTACTGATTTGCAATAGTCGTCATCCTTGATAATCTCAAATGATGCTTTCGTGGATT
>JADIIU010000119.1:0-37711 GCA_027603945.1 Terramyces sp. JEL0728
CTGTTTCAGTATTTCCTGTGCACCAAGATTTATAACATGCGCCATACATTCTATTTGATTCCATTTAACACTAAACGCATTAGTAGGATAGTTGGAGATTTCCTTTTATTCCTGAAATTACGGTAAATGGTAGAAATAACTCCTATCGAGTCACCAACAAATATTTGTTCGTGGGAATTTGGATCATAGATATGAGAATTGCATTTGAAAGATGATAGGTTGAGGTTATCGCGTATTTATAGCCAAAGTTTGTGATCAATTCATACAATGCGTAATTAGTACAAAATCAACATTGCAATTAAGAGTCTATGGACTTTAAATTTATTATATATTTGACTTTTCATTTAATTCGTTAGATTTTGCATCCTTTCTCTCCAAAATATTAATATTTGCTCTAATCATCCCCAAATTTGACTGGTCTCAAAACCAACCCTATGATTTGCTTATTTCTGACGATGATAACTCGTTTGCTATTACGTTCTAAAAGAATTTCAAATTCAGTCCCTTCAAATCTGCAAATTGAAGCATCCAAATCTGCAAATTGAAGCATCCAAATTTAGAAATAGCCCAAATGATTGAACACAAAGCACATCATGAAATTTCTTGCCAAAATGACAGTTCTAGCCCCGCCTGAAGCAATGCAAGTTGAACATTTTCATACCTACCATGGTAGACAGTATTCTGACAACTTTAACTGGATCAAGAGCAAAGACCCAGAATCTAACAAGGATATCATGGAATACATTAATGTAACTTTTACTAACTTGGGCGGAAAACAAGTACTTTGATGAATACTTTACAGACAAAAAGTCGCTCATCGAATCACTGGTTAAGGAAAAGAAAGAGTTGGAAACTGGTGGTGAATCAATTTGGAATCTTCCTTTTTATAATAAGCCGTATTATTACTATTGGAGAAAGGAAGAGGGTAAAAAGCGTCAATTGTATTGTCGCAGAAAGGATTCAATGGAAGGAGAGGAGCAGGTTTTGCTCGATATGAATGAATTCACAGAAGCTTTTGTTGGATCAAGTACAACCAAAGTCAGTCCTGATCATAGCGTAAGATTCGACTGATTTAGATGCTGGCATATTCGTTAGATTTCAAAGGCGATGAAAACTATGCAATTTATTTTAAAAATCTAAATACCATGCAGGTGCTACCGGATGAAACTATTCCTGTTTCTTCTGGACCAATCGTGTGGTCGAAAGATAGTTGTTCAGTCTTTTATGTCCAGAGAGACGAGAAGCAACGGCCATGTTCAGTCTATCGACACACATTGGGAAAAGAAAGTGTTCAAGTTTATTTCAGCGATGATGAGGGATTCAGAACGTATTTGCAGCAGTCAATTTCAAAAGAATATTTGTTTATCGTGACCTACTCCAAAAATACTAGGGAATGGCTGTATATCCCCCTAGCTGACCCACAAGCAGGTTAAAGGTTGCTAACACAGAACCAGAGCTCGTCGTGGAGCGGTCTATAGGCCACGAATACTTTGTTGAGCATATTGGAAACCAGTTCCTCATTACTACCAATGGAGGAGGTGTCTATAGAAACAATAGGGTGTGCATCTGTCCAATTGAAGCAACAGCACTGGAAAATTGGAAAGAATTGGTTGCTTATGATCCAAATATCCGATTGATTGACGTGATTGCGTTCAAAAGTCATGTGGTATTGATAGAAAGAACAAATGGCCAGAATAGATACAGAGTATTTGAATATGATGCTGAAAATGGACATTTATCTGCTCCTGAAATTATTGATTTTCCAGAGCAAGTTTATTTTTCACGAATCTATAGTGTAAACTTGATTAATCGTAGTTTGATCAGTTGAATTACAATTCGCTAGAGTTTGATATTATATACGAATCGCCAATATCACCGCCAAAGGTACTTTGCTACAATCTGTCTTTCAAGACTCTTGCTATCGTCAAAGAAACCAGCTATAAATCATTTGACTCGTCGTTGTACACTTGCGAAATGATTCAAGTTCCGATTGCACCAGAGAACCAAGTAAACTTTGAAGACTGTATTCTATCAACTACGGTACCGTTAGTAGTAGTTTACAGAAAGGATTTGATGAATAAGGATGGTTCGAATCCTGCCTACCTTAAAGGATACGGTGCTTATGGAACAATGACAAGTACGTGGAATTAAAATTAGAATTCTTTTGGAATAGTTCAAATATTTCGCTGTTGGACAGAGGATACGTTGTTGCAGCAGCATTTGTTAGAGGAGGAGATAAGAGCAAAGAATGGTAACTTTTATTCATTCAGGCATGATACTGGAAGGCTGCATCACAAAAAGAATTCGTTTGTGGATTTTGTTAGTTGCGCAAAGGCAATGTTCGAGAGGAAACTCACCAGTCCTCAGAAACTAGCGATTGAAGGCAAATCTGCTGGCGGTTTATTGATTGGGGCAGTACTAAACATGGAGCCTGGAATCTGCAAGTCTGCTCTTTTAGATGTTCCGTTCCTTGACGTGATCAACACAATGATGGATCCAAGCATTCCTTTAACGATACAGGAGCGTGGAGAGTGGGGAGATCCTAACAAGCCAGAAACATTTGACTATGTCATGTCGTATTCTCCTTATGAAAACATTCCAAAAGGAGAAAAGGTAGTTTGGCACTAAACCAGTTTCCAAATGTGATGATTAACACCAGTGTGAAAGATACTAGAGTACCATATTGGGAACCAATGAAATACTTGGCTAGATTGAGAGAGCGACAGAAAAGCGATTCTGTTTTTGTAGGGAATTGTAACACCTTATCTGGGCACTTTGGTGGTTTGAATGACAATGAAGAAGCACGGGCAATTGCCTTTATCATATCTACTATTCAATAAATCTGGTGCAACCCTCGATCTTTGTCTTCATAAAGTTGGCTGAAATAGAGTTTTGTGGCTTGTTTCAAAATATTTTTTGTTTCCCCAAAATGAGCTGCCAATGCTATCCAGAGTTTAAAGATGGACACAAATATATCCAGTGGATTGGGACTGTATTTAACGACTGCGTATACACTCCGATCGAGCAATTCTCATTTTATATCGCATTCATTGGTTTGTTTTGTTCATTAATCGCCATGTTTCCCCAATTCTACACTAATTACAAATTAAAAAACGTTCATGGATTATCCTTTGGCCTAGTATTACTATGGACTGCGGGAGATATAGCGTCACTGGCGGGAACAATTCTAACCAAACAATTGACAACTCAGAAATGGACTGCTATTTTCTTTACAATTATTGATGTAGCTATGATGATTCAGTATTTCTATTACAGCAGATTTTATCCTAAAGTCTATCCACATGAATATGTTCAAGTACCAGAAGTTGATCAAGATTTTCAACAGCCACAAAGTACCAGCAGCGTACCAACTTCTCTCGTAGCCGCTACACTCATTCCAGGTGCTGCTGCAATCGTGATTCCTCTTAGATCTACGGTTGCTGAACTGTGCAATGCTACATCGGAAGTTTCAAATGGAGGAAAGATTTTTGGGTACGTGTTAGCCTGGTCTGCTGGTTTATTTTACTTTTGTAGCAGGTAGCTATTGTTAATTCCAGAATACCACAGTTGATTCAAAACCACAAGGAAAAATCTGTTCATGGTCTGTCGTTATACTTGTTCTTGCTATCTATAGCTGGTAATGTTGGGTACGGCGTTTCAATCTTTTTGAGAATGCCTCTTATTGATATCGAATTCTTCTTGTCCACATTTCCATACCTAGTTGGTTCGATTGGCGTTAGCGTTCTAGATTTTGGCACTCTGTATCAAGCGCGCTTGTATGGCGGATTTGATTCTTAATCCTCATTAATATAATAACTGCCTATTCACGATTCACGCTGCGTAAACCACAGGTGTCCAGGTGCTTGTAATGCACGAATTCCAGCTTTATTTGTAAGAGGGCTATATTATGAGATTTTTGGGGCATTTCAACAGTCAAATCTTTTGCGAAGCTCTTCGTCAACGTCCATCGCTTCATCGTCTGATTCTATCTCTACAGGGATTGCTGCTCCTGCGATACTACTATCAAAAAACACTTACGCATCAACTTTCAATGGGGCAGTTCGGCTGTATCGGCTTTTAATGGCTTTGTGGTCCATGATTTCTTGTCTCAACAAATCCTTCATAACTTGCATGTTGTCAGTGGCTTCGAAAGAGAAATCAAATACTTCGTCGTGGTCGGGTTCGCACTCCTCATCATGGTATGCAGATAGATAAGGATGTCTTAGTGCTTCTTCTACGCTAATACGCTTGGCAGGATCAAAGGTCAACAGCTTGTTCATCAAGTCAATGGCTAGAATTAACATGGGAAAACCTTCAGGAGAAGAGTCTGGGAAAATCTGGCTAAATGGAACTTTTGGAGAGCGGGCAAGAGAGCGGACATATGTCTGAGCCCTTTCACTCCCAATTCGACCCAGGGTTTCGTCGTCTGGAGTACCACAAACTGCCAAAATTTGGTTCAGTTGATCAACGTCTACGAATTAAGAATAGATACAGTCGCGGCCTTTGAAAAGGGGTTTTCCTCCCAATAGCTCAGCCATAATACAGCCAACAGACCACATATCAATGGCTTTAGTATAAGATTTGAACGAAAGCATAATCTCTGGTGCTCTGTACCACCTAGTAGCAACATACTCGGTCATAAACCCAGCGTGCTGTTCAGGAGAATCCGAAATCCCCCTTGCCAATCCAAAATCGCAAATCTTTAATTCACAATCAGCATTCACTAATAAATTCCCAGGTTTCAAGTCCCTATGAAGCACTTGGGCAGAGTGAATGTACTTTAATCCTTTACAAATTTGATAGATGAAATATTGATAGTGCGAGTCGGTCAATGGCTGCTGCGACCTGATGATTTGGTGCAAATCGACTTCCATCAAGTCGATAACTAAATACCTCGAATTAGAAATGCTTACATTTCGTTGAAATCATTCAAGTCTGCTACATCAATGTCCAATAGCGAAGTTATATTCTCGTGTCCGTTAAAGTGCTTCAACAGCTTGACTTCTCGTAGCGCTCGCTTGGCAAGAATCTCCTTTTCGAATATTTTCGTTACTTTCTTTACAGCAACTTCCACTCCGGTTTCTTTGCATCGGGCAGAACTGTGTTAATAAAACGTACCAGACATAGCCGTATGCACCTCTCCCTAATTCTTTTACTAGGTCGTAGCGCTGTGCTAGCGACGGCGGCAGTTCCATCGCTATGGTCATTTTTAAAATGTCAACCTTTTGCAGGTTCGCCGTTGAATCAGCTTGCCATGCCGTTCCCAACAAATGGACTGGTTCTGCGCACAGACAAATGGCAAAATAATTGCATGCGGAACTACTCCCTCGCCCCGACACTGGTTTTCATCACCTCTCTCTTGGCATACAGTTTCATGCGCTACAGATAATCAGCTCTCTTGGCGCTATATTAAAATTTTTCTCGGGACCATAAGTTCTGTTATATTAAAAACTGCTTGTGATCATTGTTACCTTGCGCTGAGCTGCAATTGCTTGGACTTTGGAACTCGACATCGAAATGCCACAGCTTCTAAACCAGAGTATTGGGACAACAAAGGCAATCACTCGCAGTGGAACTCAATAAATTATGACTGGATATCAGGAGGTTATACTGCAATAGCTAAACTCGATTGTATTGCCCTGAGCCTCCTTGTTACTTTAGCACAAGTGTTATTGAGAAATCAACTAGCTGATAGCCAACAATTTGTGTGCAGAGAAAACGGAAAATTCTGCAAAGAATTTGTATTATGATTATACAGACTATTGTTGGGCACACTGGACTTGAGGGCCGTGACCTTCTTCATCATCTTGGACTGGCTGGTTTCTGGCTTGTCTGCTTGTATCCACTTCTGATAACACGACTTCCTCGACATGCTTGTCCATAGGTGCGTCGACAGGCTGTCTAGGCGGTAATACTGTTTCTAAAATAGCCAATTTAGAGTTGTCTACCCAGTTTGGCTTTGGGAATTCAATTTCAAACTTTACGTAAAGCACACCCTTGTCGAATGGATTTTTATATCTAGCATTAGCTAATACTTACGTTGGCATTCCTTCGTTGTTGATAGCTTTGATGCTCCCTGGAGTAATAACCTCACCTGGCAAGATGTTGACCATTAGTACCCTGTCGTCAAGATGTGGAATAGCGAATGGACCGCCAGCAAGAGCAGTCAATAGATCAATTTTGACATCAGTATATAAATCGTTTCCTTTCCTTTGGAATCTAGCATGTTCTTTTTGTTCGATTACAATTACAATATCTCCAGGGATAATGCCTGGTGCCTGGTCGCCTTCGCCTGTGAATGTAATCTTTTGACCGTCCAACATACCCTTTTCGATAAAGACTTCTAAAATCTTGCGTTCAGTTGCCACTTTGCGACCATTACATGCTTTACATCTGTCTTTTTCTTGGATAACTTCGCCTTCTCCTTGACAATCTGGACAAGTTTGCTGCATTTGCTGGATCATAGGTCCCATTTGGCGCATAATGATCTTGATACCACGTCCGTTACATCCAGAACAAGACTTAACAGAGCCTTCTTTTCCACCACGGCCTTCACAAGAGCCACACAACACTTGTTTTTGTAAAGCCAATTTGGAGGTCTTGCCCTTGTACAAGTCTTCAAGACTGACTTTTAAGCCGTGAGCCATATCTTTTCCTTTTCTTGGACCTCTTTGCTGCTGTCTTCCGCCGCCTCCAAAGAAACCACCTCCTCCGCCAAAGAGTTGAGAGAATAAATCCTCTGGGTTGACACCATGGCCGCCATCTCCAGACAAACCTTCCTCGCCATATCTGTCATAAACCTGTCTTTTTTGATCGTCTGAAAGAACTTCGTAGGCATGAGATATCTCCTTGAATTTATCGCCGGCATCAGGGTTTTTGTCAGGGTGATACTTTAACGCTAATTTTCTGTATGCTTTCTTTAATTCACCTTCAGAGCAGTCTGGAGATACTCCTAAAGTGTCATATAACTTAGTTTCCTTGGGCACTGGAATTAAAAAAAATACTTACTTTTTTGATTACTGCAGCTTGAGAATGGTCTTTTAAATAGAGAAAAAATCAAAGCCACAGGGAAAGATAACAGTAGGAAATATAGGATTCCCAATGGAAAAATATTAACCTAATAGAGCCCATCAAGTTCACTCACAATGCGGTTTTGATTGCACTAGGTTTGGATATTATGGTTGCTCGTCTCTATTAATTTTAACGGACGTGAATATCCTGGAATGTTCCAGAATTTTCTGCCAGAAAAAACAAAGAGTCCGAAACTATCGAGTACTCTCGTCCATGATCAAAATTGTAGCTTTATGATTAAAATCATGCCTATTTCTTGGCCAATGGCGTGATGATCCTACGACAGATAAAATTTCCCGCATTAAATCTGGAAATGTACAGTTTATTCTTCCAATGGATCAATCGTTTGCAGTAACTTGATTCCACGGACGTGAGTGTCTTTACCGTTCTGATGGTTCAGTAATACACAGACTTGAATCATAAAAGTCTTTTGTCCTGCAATTGGAATATCAACCCATCCTGTTGGTTCTGGATTAACTAGTATTACCTTCAAACTCCTGCTTGACGACCTCCAGCAACGTGTCCGGATTAGTTCCAATTCTCACCGATATCACTTTGGGCGAATAAGATTCGTCCTGTTTAAAGTCAAAATATATCGAGACTGTATTGATCCTTGTTCGTTTCTTAAAATTAAAGTTGATGTAGTGCGGTTGAGGTCCATCTGACTGCCAAAATGTTTCTAAATTCGAATTTAACAGCTGCTTGATTGAAAATCCAGGTTTATAGGAAGACATAGATATCTGGGCTGTCGAAGTCAAATCTCGCTGATTCAGATTCAGCATTTTTGCCAAAGAATTTAATCCATCAAATCCAATTATTACATCAGCGATAACTATTAAGGGATATATAACATCGATATGCCAGCAATCGCTCTCAAATACTTGGGATTCCAAATGGTCATGTGAGAATAATGGATCAAAGCAAACAGTGAGTACATCTATAACTAGTGCACAAGTGTGATACTGAAATGGCAACAGATTTTTATATTAAAGTGTCACTGACAACAATTTGGTCCAAACGCGATAAAAAGTTTTCAATTTCAAAATGAGAAGAGAGTACGATGGAGTCCAAGATTTACAGGATACGATAACAAAATTAAAAGTAAGGTCGGAATCGAGTGCCAAACGACAAGCCCTGCGCAATATTAAGCCAAGTTCGTTTTATGCTCCTGCTGCAGGTTATAGTGCACTAATTGTAGAAGAGAACGATGAAGATTTAAGCGATAGCACCTTTGAGCCGAGCACACAAGAAACCACCGAATCATCAGAGGATATAGAAACAGCAGAAGAGGAAGAGCTGGAAACCACAGTTTTGGAGACTATTGAAGCTTGTACTCCTGTATTTTTCAACACCACAGCATTATACGAAGGAGATAGTGAAGGAGGTACTTTTTTTAAATTAATATAGCTTCGGATTATCATGGTAGTGACGATGGCGAAGGTCCTGAAGAATTACCTCCAGCTCATTACAGCAACAAAGTCGAAAAGTGGGCAAGTAGAGCCGCCAATATGCTCTCTAGTCCAAATCCGCAAGATCAGAGGTTTTATGGGTTACCTAGTAATCTCACTTACTGGACCACATTTCTATACAAATACAAGCGAGAACAGAGCAGATGGGTGAAAAAGGGTCCAGTAATCCTGTACTTTAATCAACAAACCCAAGTTCCAAGGTTGATGGGAAATTACCTGTACGGAACTAAAGCGAATTGTGTGGACATGCAGCTATTTGGAAATCTCAATCATTACCTACGATGTGCGAATAACTTGATGTGCTTTTCCACGTTCAGACGCAACGCTGTAAAGAAGGCTGAGATTATTTCTGAAAGAGTAGCTTTGGAAATGATCTTTCCTAATGCTCCGATTGACCATAGCTTGCCTGTTTTCAAATGCACACCAAGGATCTATTCCGCACAAGAAGAGGAAGCAACTGTGCTTGCTTTCAAGTTTCTAAATGTCCAAGGTATTTTTTGCTAATGTAGAATGTGAGCGATTTAGAGCTTCAATTGATGAAGCTTGCAATTATACCAGTGAAATCGAATACCGACAACGACTAGCAACTTTTGACACCCCGCAGCCAGTTCATCGTTTCAACCATGTGGTAATGCAAGATTGTACCTACAAAATCAATCCAAACTTTTGCGCAACTGTAATCTTTACTAATGTAGATGGCTAGAAATGGTCTGGTATATCACCCAACGAATTCTCATACAGGTATATTGGATACAGTACAATGTACGTGGTGTGGAGCTCAGTTTGGTCCGTTCAATGATGTAGTAGATGTTGTAGCGCACCACCAACATGCGCATTCAGTTGGCGAGCCTAAAGTTAGCTGTCCCTTCTTGAACCAGTCTTAATTTAAAAAATATATAATTAAATTTTCAGTGCGACTATATTCTAGTAATTCATTCTTTGTTTGTGGCCGAAATGACTCTAGTTCCATCCAGCAACTGCTCTTGCGTCCAGATTCCTTTTTGTACCAAAATGTCCATCCCATCTTGTATAATCTCGCCATAATCAGATATTTCTTCAGCGGGAAAGCGTTCTCTATTTCTAATCAAGTAGGCTCCGCTTTCAAGCTCTGCATTTGGCTCACTGCCAGTGTACTTTTTTATGAAATCGCCTAATCTTGAAAGTGCTTCTCTACCAAATTCTTCAAACCCTGAAAATAGTTGGAAAACATGGACTCCGTGCTCATACAATTCTAGTTTGATGTTTTCATTTGGAAAGAGCTTCTTGAAGAAGATTCCGTCATCTCTGACTCTTTCCGCGTCTCCAACCTGAATCAGCATTGGTGGGAATGCTACGTGTGATGGTTCGGCAAATATAGGTGATGCGTAGGGATCGGTCAAGTATTTATCATGGGAAACGTATAAATTAGATCTAGAATTGGAAATGTACTTTTTGTCTGGAGTACCTTTTGGCAAATAGCAGTACGGCTTGTTTAAATGCCAGGCTGGCAACGATTGGGTTAAATCCATCTAGATTAGCAATAATTACATATGGAGACATGCAGCATAATGCTCCTGGCACCGGCAAATCTCCCGTATCTCTGCAGTACAGCATTGCTGCAGTTGCCAATGCACCGCCAGCACTATCGCCAACAAATGATATTTGGTGGGGCTCATATTTCTGCAAAAGGTATTGGTAAGCCGATAAAACATCAATCAATGCTGCTGGGAATACATGCTGCGGTGCTAACCTGTAATCAACTGCCAGTAATTTGGCTTCTGCATTCTTTGCCACTCTCCAAGTAATGCCTCTATGAGTTCTTCTTGATGCTAATACGTATGCACCTGA
The DNA here is from genome assembly GCA_027603945.1 of Terramyces sp. JEL0728. NCBI lineage: Eukaryota > Fungi > Chytridiomycota > Chytridiomycetes > Rhizophydiales > Terramycetaceae > Terramyces > Terramyces sp. JEL0728. Next base: position 10,368 of record JADIIU010000119.1, read on the forward strand.
TTAAATTGGAATATACCTCCATGAACATACAGGATCACTCTGTCACTGCTTGGAGTGTCTGGATATTCTATCCACTCTGAATTAATAACCCCGTCTTTGTCGTTATACACAATTCCATTCAACTCTATGGAAGGCACCCTTGGAATTTTGATTTTTGTAACATTGGTTTTGATTGAGTTTGGGAGGGTTGCTTTTCGGCCACCTGCAATCAGTTTTGCAACATCAATTTGAGCTTTAAACGTATTCAAAAGCAGTCTTAACCACCTGATGATTGCTGCTGATTTCACCGATGTAGTGCTGAGCGGAAATGGCAAGTCATTCAAGTACCTGTCATCCAATTCCTTTCTGACTGTGGATTTATCGTCTGCGTTCTCTTGAAATTCAAAAATAGTCTTTGGAAGAAAGTCTGAAGTCAATATTGATGTTTTCAGCCTGATATCAGTATTTTCCTGCATTATTTTTGCAAACCACAAAAGAACTTTTGGAAAAACTCCAACCAAGCCAACTTTAAAATATATTAGATTTTCTTTACTTCTGAAAAGTATTCATGGCATACCTTGCATTTTCCTCCCGATGCTTGTTTCATCGCGCAGGACTTGCAGAGATTGATATGTCTACAAGGCATAATGAAATATTCCGCCGAATTCTTTTTGCAAGTAAAGCAGGTATCGCTAGCTTCCATTTCCATTTTTTTTTGAAAAATTAAATTAAATTTACAATAGAAATGTCGTTTTTTGCGTCAAAGCCATACATAGTTGCAGTGGTTACTCTGGGAATATTTACGGATGCCTTTGCTTATGCGGTCTGCATTCCAAGTAGCATGTCTCTAACCCAGTATTTCCTTTTGTTATTCAAAAGTTTGGCGATGACAAAGACGTTGGATTATTAATTAGTTGCTTTTCAATCGGATTGCTCATTGGGTCGATTTCCTTTGGCATACTGGGAGATATATTGAACAGGCGGAAAACAATGGCTGGTGGACTAATAATTCTTGCAGCAGCTACGCTATTAATTGCGTTTGTGGAGGAGTATTGGTCAATTGCTTTGGGGAGATTTATTCAAGGACTCTCGTCCGGATCAATATGGGTGGTTGGATTAGCTTTGATTGTTGATACACACAATAAAGAGGAGCTAGGGATGGCAATGTCCATACCATTTACCGGATATACTTTGGGGACACTAATTGGCCCACTAGCAGGCGGCTATCTATATAAATACGGATATACAGTTCCATTTTATTCGACTCTAGGACTTATTGGGTTGGATCTGGTAGGAAGATTGCTGTTAAAGGACCCCACTAAAGAAGTCCAGCAGGAAAAGATTACGTTTAAAGAATTTGCTGTTTCACTTCCGAAAAACAAACCACTAATGATACTGTTGCTATGCAGTCTGTTTGTTGGGGCGATAATTGGAAGTTTGGAAGTGTCAATGTCATTGTATCTTCGTGATAACTATGGATTTACATCGGACCAGATTGGACTTGGGTTCTTGGCAATTGTGATTCCAGAAACCATCTTTTCTCCAATTTCTGGTTGGGTGTACGATAAATACGGATTTGGGAAAACCGCGATTGCTGGACTATCTGGCTGTACAGCGCTCTTAATTGTGTTGGGGTTCAATTTCAACTACCTGGTATTTGTAATCATACTTGCTTTAATGACATGCTTTTATTCCCTTTCGTTGGCGCCATTGCTACCAGAAATATCTACATGTGTATCTCCAGCAGCATATTCAAAAACATATGGAGTATTTAATTGCGCATATGGAGGAGGTTTCCTGCTTGGTCCATTTGTAGGAAGTGTCATATATGAATATTACGGCTGGCTGTGGCAGTGTATACTACTTTCAGCGATTACATTTATAGAAATATTTTTAGTGTATTATTATTTGGTACTGGTAAGAAGCACCGGCTTAGTCGATCCAGAATCGGATGAACAAACAGGGAGCTCTCCATCGATTCCAACAGACAAAATTTGAATGCAATAAACAATTTAGATGCAGGCCATTTATTACACAGCATTTGATGCTCATAGCAGATTTTAAAGCACATTGCATCTATCTGCAGTAGTGTGTTTGCCCGCGGCTATTGATTAGTTACCATATCAGCTGAAGTTTCTAAATCAATCAGAATTTCTTTTTAGAGACATGACCAATCTGGGCTGATCTTGAACAGAGCAATAGGAAATCAACTGAAAATGGCACTTGATTCCTTTTCTTTACTTGAGTAATCTTTTCATATTCACCATCTTGGTTTCTCTGAACAGAATGTTCTGAATTAAATTTCAAATTCCGCGGTGGCACTCTAATCATTTTCATGGGGCAGATTGATTTTCCAAGATAAAAAAAAGTCAGATATTAAAATTAATTTTCTCATGAAATTAAAATGTTGATGTTGATACTATCTCTAAAATATCTGATTTGTGTCAACCGCAGTTATCAATCTGATCTGGGCTCACAAGGCTGATGTTATCGAGTTCGGAATTAGCCTATTTCGCTGATGGTAAGTTTCATCTGGATCAATGTGGCTTCTTTGGCAACCAATTAGGTAGCATGAATGGCGGATCCCATTAAATTAAATTCGTATAAAAGCAGGTTCTCACTGTTCAACTAAACCCTTTCAACATGCAGGACCATATACCAACTGATGTCAAGAATATATCCAGCGATAAACCGATAAGACAATGCACGGGTTGCGGTACCACTCAAACACCACTCTGGAGAAGATCAGAAACAGGTGCAATTGTCTGCAATGCTTGTGGCCTTTACCTCAAATCTAATCTGCGGAAACCAAAGAGAGATTCATCTTGTGAACTAGATGAACACAAGAATTTGCAATTCTACTGGAGCAATTCGGCTGACAGAAAGGACTATCCAACAAACCGATGCAATAACTGCTACACAACGGACACTCCACTTTGGCGACGAGATTTTGAAGGTACTTTTTATGTAACTGTAGGGAATAGTATCTGTAATGCCTGTGGATTGTACTACAAACTCCATGGGGCTCATCGACCAAAGGAAATGAAGAATCCAATAATACGACGGAGGAAGCGAGCACAGATATCGCGGCGCTCGCCAGAGACTAGTATTTCCTCAATGGACAGTTTCGCATCATTAACACTCCCGCCAATCAGAAAAATGCCGGACATTTCAACTGATAGCGGGTACCTTCCCTCTCCTTGCCTATCTCCACAAAACAAAATAACAAAGACAGAATCACACGGTTTATTATGTTTGGCCGAAATAGCAACGCTTAGGAACAAAGAACTATCTCCGTCTATAATGTCTCTTTCAAATATCCTCAGCTAACTTTGTTAATAAAATGATTTTTCAATGCACTGATTTTCATTACTGTATTTATGGTGACAGGAACAGACTGTGCACTTGATCTTTATTTAGCAAATCAACACATTAGTGGCAGTGAGCATTGCCATGCCTGATTCTATTTTGTGTAATTGTCGGTCAGCAGCAATAAGATGAGCAAAGAAACAAATCACTATTCAATATTATTTATTAGTCTAGTATGGTATATAATATATCTATGCAAAAATAGATGAGAAACTATGAACAGGAGAAACTGATAGTAATCCGCTGGTAATTGACGGAGACGGAACGTGGAAATCGTCATCAGTGAAATGAAATAAATTAGTCGCAGTGGAAATTGCAGTTGGAACCCAAATTTCATAATCTTCCTTTTCCAAAAAACTTGGGACAAGTGACAGTGGGATATGATGATCGGTTTTGATTTTCAATCCTTCCTTTCTGATCTTTCTTCGTTCATGCAGATTCTGAGATGGACTTTGTAAAACTTTGTAATGGATATTCAATTCTTCTGTCGATTGATGAGTGATTTTTAGAGAGAGCCGTTGATAATTCATATCCAGTCCTACTTCGAAATTTACTGTATTTACATTATTTTCAACAAAGTAGAAACATGGCACTCTGAATTGCGACTCGAATGAATCGAACGAAGCCCAAACCGATACATTATTGATATTGTCTACGTCAAGTTGTCCGGCTATGGTTTTCTTTTTGATTTCCAAATTGCAGAGGGACTTGATTTTGGATTCCGCAGTTACTTTCCAAATAATTTCCTTTGAATTATTTTCTTCTTTTGTTCCAAGTGTGATATATACAAGGTCGTTAGTATCGAGATCCACTGGCCGATCACTTGAATTAAAGTAACACGTCGTTACTAGAGTATCCGCAAACTTCATTAGAATGAAATCCGTCTGTTTTCTTTCCTTTTATACGAAATGTCGTCATCCAAGCCATCCACTGCTTTTTTTGCTTTTTCAAAAAAGCATTACCCCTTGTGAAGATACAAGCGTTTCATTGGCCGAAAACTCCCACCTAAAACACAGGGTAAGGGTTTGACGTTCACAGTAATCAAAGCTCGTTAGCAAAGCGAAATCAAACAGAATGCTTCAATGATCTGTTTTAATTCTCTATTCATTTGGATTTTTCTCGGTGTCCTTTCCAATACGATTTTATATAAAGATGCCAACCTTGGTAATTGCCATAGCTATTGAAGTACATTTAATCTCTTCTGCAATCTATTATTTCCAAATTTATTATTTTCAAAAGCAGTCCTTTAGTCCTTGAAAATGGTAGATTCGGTCCCTGGGTGAGATTGTAAACGGTCAGTGGTGATAAGCTTGAAGGGAATTGCAAATTATAATTGCCGATTGGAGCGGTGGAGTTTCTTATTTGATTATCTGTTAAGCTGGTACTTCTTTGCCAACCATTTCTTCCAAGCCTTGGACAGAAACAATTTAGACATTCTACTTGCACATTGATGCTTGTTTGCAAAACAAACTATTTATTAAATACTTGCCGACTCTTCACAGCTTGATTTCTTGATCAGTTGGATCAAAGATTTGTGGAATAACGGAAACACCGTGGATTCAATGGCTTCTCGCTCAGTTGAATTAAACGGCGATAACACATAGGTATCGACTTGATCTCTATCTGCAGGCCTGTCAATACCAATGCGAATTCTTGGAAATTCAGCGGTATTTAAACAAGAAATTACAGATTTAATTCCATTATGGCCATTCGCAGAACCTTTCTCTTTTACAGTAACCTTTCCCAGTTTCTTTTCCAAATCATCATGCACAAGAACCAACTGGTTATCTTTGAAATTATAATGCCGCATTGCTTTGGATATCTGCACGCCATTTCTATTCATGTATTCCTTTGGTTTGAAAAATACAACCCGTCGTTCCCAGTTTCCTTTATCCCCCACATCAATTCCTCTGACTATGCCTTCTGCTATCCATCCACCTATTTTTTTGTTCAATGACCATGCATTTGGTCCAAGCAAGATATTTACAGAGTAGTCCAGGGCAATCCATCCCATATTATGTCTTGTAGATTGAAGGGTGTGATTTCCTAGCCCAGCAAACAGCATTTGAATGGAAAATTGTTTCATTGCAACTTTAAACAAGTAAGCCACACCAACTCTACTAGTAAGTTCTTTCCATTGCTTTTTCATTTTTTTATTTGTTGATTTGATGCATATGTTGAAATGATCATGCGGTCGTGTGTTTTTTGTTTTTCCTCACTCACTTTTTGTCATCAAGATGCAGAGAGGATTGAATTTAGTAAAAGTATTTAATAAACCAGATTCAAAAGAGTGCATTTCATGCAACCGCTTTTGCCAGACTCGCCTCAGAAGCACCAGCAAAAGCACCATTGATGAAAACCTTCCAAATTTACAGATGGGTAATACAACTCTAACGGCAGAATCCAGATACACCAGAAGTAAAGCCAAAATTACAGACTTATCAAATCAATTTAAACGACTGCGGACCTATGACTCTTGATGCGATTATTAAAATCAAAAATGAAATTGACCCAACTCTCACTTTCAGAAGATCTTGCCGTGAAGGAATTTGCGGTTCTTGCGCAATGAATATCGACGGAGGAAATACACTCGCTTGTTTATCAAGAATTGACAGGGACGCTTCAAAAGTATTGAAAATTTACCCTCTTCCACACACCTATGTCGTAAAGGATCTTGTCCCTGACTTGACCAACTTTTACAGACAATACAAGTCAATTGAGCCGTATTTGAAGCAAAAAACTCCTCCTCCAGAGCGTGAAAATCTGCAATCTATTGAAGAAAGAAAGAAGCTTGACGGTCTTTATGAATGTATCTTGTGTGCTTGCTGCTCAACCTCCTGCCCAAGTTACTGGTGGAACAGGTAATGAAAAATCTAATTTAGTGATAAATACCTTGGCCCAGCTGTATTGATGCAAGCTTACCGTTGGATCATTGATTCGCGTGATCAATTCTCTGCTGAGCGTCGTTTGGCATTGCAAGATCCATTCTCAGTATATCGTTGCCACACCATCATGAACTGTGCAAGAACTTGTCCTAAAGGGCTGAACCCTGGGCTGGCTATTGCTGAAATTAAGAAGCAGATGGCTTTTGATTAAATAAAATACTCATTCAATTGTTGATCTCATAGTTGCATAGCTATATCTTTTTTTCATATCCTGGGAGATTTTGAATCAGCCGAGGAGAGGCATGAAATACCCATAGTGAACAGTAGCGATTGTATTCATGAAATTTCATTAAGCAGAAGCAAACAGAAAAAGTTTAAAAACCAATCACAAAAATTAGTATGAGCACCGATCCAGAAGAGAGCCGACAGACATTTACAAGCGACGAAACAGGGCACGATGAACCATGTCTATCCGATTTATATGCACTACTGCAAACATCGATATCCACACTAGAAAAATCACCACACCAGTCAATTGATACCCTAACGCTACTGATGGAACAGGTTTGCGCTCAACAAGAAGTATTGCAATCTTCTTCGGCGTACCAAGAACGCCTGGAATTTTGGCGACAAGTGAATGAAACGTGGTTGTATGTAATTGACTCGGCAATGAAAACCAAAGTACTTGAACGTGGCGATTGGCGAGCAGTTTGCGAAACCGTCGTAGCCGTTGGAAACGTACTATCTTTATACGGCATGGTAGAGTAAGCATGTTACTGATCTAGTTATCCAATGGGGTTTGCGGAAGCAAGGATAGTTCAGGCTATATGTAGAGGATTGGCAGATATATCAAGTTAGCAATAATAAATTAATATTCCCTAGTTTATTGAATCGTCGAAATTCAAGTTTTCTGAATTAATAAAATCGATTGAATTTTGGATGTATGCTTGCTGAATAGGAGAGAATTGCCGGGCTTCCTTTGGCGATGATACGCAAACGTAGCTGGGTGATTTGCCAGTAAAGAGGTAGCTGGATTTGCTGCTGCCGATGTTGTAGTGCGTAAATGTACCCAAGCCTTCTCCTTTACGGAATTTTGTATTTACATACCCGCCATTGGCCCATCCAGGTAGCCCATTTTCAGCCAGATGTATCATTTGTTCGCTACAAACTCTAGAATTCAGCTCGAGTTTGTCCGCGATCCCCATTGAGCCTGGTAGACTCTGTTCAAATTCAAAATCAGACTCAACCGCCGTGAATCCAATCCAAAAAGTTTCCTTGTCTATGATTAAAGTGTGCTACCTCCGTGGAATAACTTGTACATCACCTGTTTAATTAGCCCGCTATTTAATACACATGTAGCTAATAGCCCCATAAAAGATGCAGATTTATCCATAACAATTAGTCCAGATTCTTGAAAGTGCTGCGCTTCATGCGATAAAATAGCAGTGTTTTTTACTTTTTCTGGTATAAATCCACCAAACAAGCTTTGAGCTGCTAGTACCGAAGTGATTGAAGCCGAGAATACCGGCCTGTCTTTGAAAAATAGTGCTCTATGCTGACGGTACAAGTCGCCTTCAAAGAACGTTTCTGGTGGTTGCAAAAAGATGGTGTCCGCGTCAATCATTATAACTTGTTCAAAGCTAGAAATTAGGGTAGCAAATGGTTTAGCATCCCATCCAGTCAATTCCAAAACAGAGTTGTCAAATACTTGCGACAAGTCAATGACTTTAAGATTGGAAACCGTCATCAGCCATTTCCTATTTGATTCACTTAAATCGCCGTCTCCGATATAAAACGCTTCTATTGGCAATGTTGAATTATAAACTTTTCTAATGATTTGTGCGGTTGCGTATGCCATTGTGGTGTACCTATCATTCACGCAAAAAACAATTCCTTTCCCAGAGTATGAGTTTCGCAAGTGGATTGAAGAGTTGAAGCTCTTTTTGATAAACCCAACTAATCCAGCTTCAATAATCTTGTATTCTGGCTGGAATGACTCTATATCTGTGTTGTTTATCGAGACTTGTTTCCAGATGTTCTCATGGTAAACCTTGAACGTACGCAGATAGTTGCCAATTGCCAAAAAATCTCCAGGTTCATGAGTTGGCTGATATTTCAAGATTTCTCGATCTTGTTCTGAAATGTTGATTTCTACTTTTGGCTTTCCCAGTTTAGCTGAATTGAATTGATCCCAGTGGGCTTTAATCACTGTAAATTGCCGCAAAACAAACGCGGTAATTAGTATGATTAGTATATATTTTGTCCATCTCTTTCGCTTCATCATGATTTTCATTTTAATTCGCGTAAACCTATTGTTTATGCGTGTCAGCTACAAACGTGTTGCATCATTCACAAAAGCTATCTTCTTTTGTAATTACTGGTGCCGATTTCATTGGGTTTGAATTCGGCCAAGGGCCATTTATTTTTCCATGATTTTCAACTCAAGACGTTCGACAGTTTACAGCACCAAGGCAATTGTCTCTGCTACCCAGCCATTGGCTGTACAATGCGGAATAGAAGTGTTGCGACAAGGTGGGAACGCAGCTGATGCTGCAGTAGCAGTAATAGAAAGTTGAATTAGGTCGCTGCTGGATTAAATGTAACAGAGCCGTCCTCAACTGGAATTGGAGGAGACTTGTTTTGTTTGTATTTCGATGCAAAAACACAGAAAGTGCATTCGTTAAATGCAACTGGGAAGTCAGCACAAGCAGTTACTTTAGAAAAGGTAAAGACAAAAGTTGGAGATGCTTCACATATCCCCTTTGATAATGTGCTTGCAGTTAATGTTCCTGGAGCAGCTGCTGGCTGGGTAGATATGCATGAGATATTTGGAAGTAAAGCAGTAACATTGCAGCAGATTCTCCAACCTGCTATTGCTCTTGCCCGGGATGGATTTGCAATTAGTGAAATATCTGCCAAGAAATGGCAAGATAAAGTAGAATTGCTGAAACGCAACATGCCTGGAGCAAAAGAATTTCTTCCAAACGGAAATGCACCAAAAGAAGGGGATTTAGTCTTTTTACCTGGACTTGCAAAGTAATTTCCTATTGACAAGAACTTTTGAATCAGTTGCAAAGCATGGAAAAGCTGGCTTTTACTCTGGTGAGATTGGAGCGGCGATTATCGAAGCTGTTCAATCCCGAGGTGGATTGTTGACGCTTGAAGACTTGGAAAGCCACGGAAACATCATCGGAGAGTCAATATATGCTCCATTTAGACATTTGATGGTTCATGAGCATGGGCCAAACGGCCAAGGGCGAGTTTATTATTGACATTAGCATCGTTGCTTTGATGGTACTGCAAATCTTGGAATCACTCGAGAATCAAGGCAGAATTCCAAAATTAGAGTCGATGCAGCACAATTCAGTAGATTACATTCATGTAATCGTGGAAGCGCTAAAGCTAGCATTCGCCGACGCGCAATGGTATGTTACTGATCCACAAAAATATAACGTCCCGACTAAAGGACTACTTTCGCCGGAATATTTGACTAGTCAAAGTCATTTGATTGACATGAAGAATGTTCTAAAAGAATACAACCACGGCCAGCCTCCCTCTTCTGGAAATACTGTGTAGTACTTTTGACTTTAGATTTAGCTTTAGTGTAGTTGACAAAGATGGAAATGCTTGCTCTGTAGTAAATTCTACTTATTCTCCTTTCGGCTCAGGTATTATTGTTCCAGGAACTGGGATAAATCTTCATTCAAGAGGAGCCAATTTCTCGCTTGATCCTGCAAGTCCAAATGTCATTGAAGGCGGAAAGAGGCCATACCACACAATCATGTAAGTTTTACTAATTCAGCCCTGCTTTAGCGACAAACAAGGAAACAGGATATTTGGAAATGAACTTTGGGGTAATGGGTATCGTGGTTGGTAATATTAGGGGCCTTTATGCAGCCTCAGGGCCATGTACAAGTACTATTGAATCATTATATCTATGAAATGCAAGTACAGCAAGCGCTAGATGCTCCTCGTTTTTGTTTTGAGGTTTCATCTGGTGAACTGCTTTTGGAAGATGGTATCAGCGAATCTGTCAAGAAGGAGCTGGAAGCTAAAGGGCATAGGGTCAGAATTGTCACTGGCCATGATAGAGCAGTATTTGGAAGAGGTCAGATTATAAAAAATATTCAGACCGAAAATGGGTTTGTTTTAGCTGGAGGTTCAGATCCAAGAGGGGACGGCCATGCTGTTCCAATGTTATAAATTGTAATAAAGATTTGATGAATATTTCCCAACTGAATGGATATTATCACCTTGGCAAGTACATGAATGGTTTATTTATTGCTCTGCTCAATTTCAATTACCTTTTCCAAAGGCAGATTATGGAACTTTACATTCAGTCTCTTGCTTTCCGTGGACAAATCAACCCTAATATCTGCGTTAAAGCTCTTTTTCAGTCCAGAATAATCCCAGTTTACATTATGCAACTTGGCAAACTCTCCCAATGGGGTTTCAGTAACAAATTCAGCATGTTCCCAGCCAGTCGCATAAAAACTGTTTTCTTTTGGCATTGGCAATTCAATTACATCTACACTACGGCCGTACTTTGGAATTTGAATTGGTTCGTCGAGCTTAAACGTCGCAATTGGTCTGCCTCCTACTATATCTTCAACTAAAACTTTTCCCAGTTGCTTTAATAAAACGTAAATATCCAGGTATTCCTGTTCTGTTTCTACTCTGTAGCAGACGTGATCCATGAATAATCCGTCTACTGAGATATTGAATTCGTTCAACCTTGTGATTATCAGATCAACAAAGTCTGGAACTCGGTTTAAAATCTCGTTGACCATAAAGTAAATTGGAAATTTTTTTATTGGGATTTGGCAATATCCAACCAAATTTTTCCGCTATCAACTAGTACATTTTGTACAGAAATAGGGATGACTTCCGGTGTACTGTTGGTGTACAAACAAGCGAGGTTCCTAACCTTGCCAGAAAAACTCCACTCTCCAGGCTCGTGAACATAATGAGTTGGCTCGATAATATGTGCATTAGTACTATTGAACTTGTCGTGAATGATACCGCCATTGATCCACATTGGTCCATCTTCTGTTGAATGCAAGATTTGTGCGCTGCATACAGAATACACCCATGAATCACTCCCGCAATGCTCTTTCTTTCCCAAGGTCCCTATTGGAGTGGGATTGAAAATATATTGTTCTCCGACAGCTTCAAATCCAAGCCAAAAGGTTTCTTTATCCCCATGAACATACTCATAAGTTTCTTCCTTTACGCTGCCTGCGTTGAGTGTGCATGTAGCTAGCAGCCCTGGTAATCTTCTCGTTTTGTCTATTAGCACCACGCCAGACTCTTGTTGGTGGGCAGTGTCGCCTCTCATTATCCGCAAATCCCTTGCATAATCGGACAAAGGTAAATGTAAGAATATTTCAATCCAAAATTGTTGCATTAGCGTCAAGGCATAAGCTGTTCTATCTTGGAAAAACAAGGCACCGTTTTCCAAATATAGCTTGTTTTTGAAGAGCAACTCTGGTGATTGAAGGAACACGGTATCGGCATCAATAATCATTGCATTACGAAATGAGCTCGCCAGTAGCGCAAATGGTTTTGAGTCCCATCCATCCAATTTCAAAATATCATTGTTAAATACTTTGGTAATATCGATTGTTTTGGTATTCGGTAGTACGTTGAGTGTATTCTGGTTTTCCATCGACAAGTCCTGTTCTCCAATGTAGAAGATTTCAACTGGCAAATTACACTTGTGGACTTTTCGGATCATTAAAATAGTTGATAGAGCGAGGTGGGTGTACCTGTTATTGACAGACATGACTATCCCGTCTCCTTTGAACGATTTGCGAAGCCGTACAGTGTTTTCATGTTTCTTCAACCATGGAAATAGGCTGGATTCAATATGGTTTGCGCTGTCATCATAGAAATACAGTGATCCAAAGTATCCCAGAGAGCTTGTGTATATTTCATCGTGAATAGATTTAAATGTCGTCAGTGAGGTTTTGAGTCCTGAGAAATCAATATTGTCGGAGCGTATATTAAAATTCAAGTTGTTTTGCTCCTCCTCGGACAGCTTAAGTGTGTTGAGCTGGTTGAAAATGGATAAAATAAATATTATCAGCGCAAGGTAGAATATTATTCGACCATGCTTGCGCTTCATTTTTTGTATAAATTGAAACAAAAATATTGTATATATCTATGCAAAAATAGATGAGAAACTATGAACAGGAGAAACTGATAGTAATCCGCTGGTAATTGACGGAGACGGAACGTGGAAATCGTCATCAGTGAAATGAAATAAATTAGTCGCAGTGGAAATTGCAGTTGGAACCCAAATTTCATAATCTTCCCTTTCCAAAAAACTTGGGACAAGCGACAGTGGGATATGATGATCGGTTTTGATTTTCAATCCTTCCTTTCTGATCTTTCTTCGCTCATGCAGATTCTGAGATGGACTTTGTAAAACTTTGTAATGGATATTCAATTCTTCTGTCGATTGATGAGTGATTTTTAGAGAGAGCCGTTGATAATTCATATCCAGTCCTACTTCGAAATTCACTGTATTTACATTATTTTCAACAAAGTAGAAACATGGCACTCTGAATTGCGACTCGAATGAATCGAACGAAGCCCAAACCGATACATTATTGATATTGTCTACGTCAAGCTGTCCGGCTATGGTTTTCTTTTTGATTTCCAAATTGCAGAGGGACTTGATTTTGGATTCCGCAGTTACTTTCCAAATAATTTCCTTTGAATTATTCTCTTCTTTTGTTCCAAGTGTGATATATACAAGGTCGTTAGTATCGAGATCCACTGGCCGATCACTTGAATTAAAGTAACATGTCGTTACTAGAGTATCCGCAAACTTCATTAGAATGAAATCCGTCTGTTTTCTTTCCTTTTATACGAAATGTCGTCATCCAAGCCATCCACTGCTTTTTTTGCTTTTTCAAAAAAGCATTACCCCTTGTGAAGATACAGGCGTTTCATTGGCCGAAAACTCCCACCTAAAACACAGGTTAAGGGTTTGACATTCACAGTAATCAAAGCTCGGTTAGCAAAGCGAAATAAAACAGAATGCTTCAATGGTCTGTTTTAATTCCCTATTCATTTGGATTTTTCTCGGTGTCCTTTCCAATACGATTTTATATAAAGATGCCAACCTTGGTAATTGCCATAGCTATTGAAAAGTACATTTACTCTCTTCTGCAATCTAATTTATTATTTTCAAAAGCAGTCCTTTAGTCCTTGAAAATGGTAGATTCGGTCCCTGGTGAGATTGTAAACGGTCAGCGGTGATAAGCTTGAAGGGAATTGCAAATTATAAATGCCGATTGGAGCGGTGGAGTTTCTTATCTGTTAACCTGGTACTTTTTTGCCAACCATTTCTTCCAGTCTTGGACAGAAACAATTTAGACAACATTGATGCAAAAACTATTTATTAAATACTTGCCGACTCTTCACAGCTTGATTTCTTGATCAGTTGGATCAAAGATTTGTGGAATAACGGAAACACCGTGGATTGAATGGCTTCTCGCTCAGTTGAATTAAACGGCGACAGCACATAGGTATCGACTTGATCTCTATCTGCAGGCCTGTCAATACCAATGCGAATTCTTGGAAATTCGGCGGTATTTAAACAAGAAATTACTGACTTGATTCCATTATGGCCATTCGCAGAGCCTTTCTCTTTTACAGTAACCTTTCCCAGTTTCTTTTCCAAATCATCATGCACAAGAACCAACTGGCTATCTTTGAAATTATAATGCCGCATTGCTTTGGATATCTGCACGCCATTTCTATTCATGTATTCCTTTGGTTTGAAAAATACAACCCGTCGTTCCCAGCTTCCTTTATCCCCCACATCAACTCCTCTGACTATGCCTTCTGCTATCCATCCACCTATTTTTTTGTTCAATGACCATGCATTTGGTCCAAGCAAGATATTTACAGAGTAGTCCAGGGCAATCCATCCCATATTATGCCTTGTAGATTGGAGGGTGTGATTTCCCAGCCCAGCAAACAGCATTTGAATGGAAAATTGTTTCATTGCAACTTTGTACAAGTAAGCCACACCAACTCGACTCGACTAGTAGGTTCTTTCCATTGCTTTTTTCATTTTTTATTTGTTGATTTGATGCATATGTTGAAATGATCATGCGGTCGTGTGTTTTTTGTTTTTCCTCACTCACTTTTTGTCATCAAGATGCAGAGAGGATTGAATTTAGTAAAAGTATTTAATAAACCAGATTCAAAAGAGTGCATTTCATGCAACCGCTTTTGCCAGACTCGCCTCAGAAGCACCAGCAAAAGCACCATTGATGAAAACCTTCCAAATTTACAGATGGGTAATACAACTCTAACGGCAGAATCCAGATACACCAGAAGTAAAGCCAAAATTACAGACTTATCAAATCAATTTAAACGACTGCGGACCTATGACTCTTGATGCGATTATTAAAATCAAAAATGAAATTGACCCAACTCTCACTTTCAGAAGATCTTGTCGTGAGGGAATTTGCGGTTCTTGCGCAATGAATATCGACGGAGGAAATACACTCGCTTGTTTATCAAGAATTGACAGGGACGCTTCAAAAGTATTGAAAATTTACCCTCTTCCACACACCTATGTCGTAAAGGATCTTGTCCCTGATTTGACCAACTTTTACAGACAATACAAGTCAATTGAGCCGTTTTTGAAGCAAAAAACTCCTCCTCCAGAGCGTGAAAATCTGCAATCTATTGAAGAAAGAAAGAAGCTTGACGGTCTTTATGAATGTATCTTGTGTGCTTGCTGCTCAACCTCCTGCCCAAGTTACTGGTGGAACAGGTAATGAAAAATCTGATTTAGTGATAAATACCTTGGCCCGGCTGTATTGATGCAAGCTTACCGTTGGATCATTGATTCGCGAGATCAATTCTCTGCTGAGCGTCGTTTGGCATTGCAAGATCCATTCTCAGTATATCGTTGCCACACCATCATGAACTGTGCAAGAACTTGTCCTAAAGGGCTGAACCCTGGGCTGGCTATTGCTGAAATTAAGAAGCAGATGGCTTTTGATTAAATAAAATACTCATTCAATTGTTGATCTCATAGTTGCATGGCTGTATCTTTTTTTCATATCCTGGGAGATTTTGAATCAGAGGAGAGGCATGAAATACCAGTAGCGATTGTATTCATGAAATTTCATTAAGCAGAAGCAAACAGAAAAAAGTTTAAAAACCAATCACAAAAATTAGTATGAGCACCGATCCAGAAGAGAGCCGACAGACATTTACAAGCGACGAAACAGGGCACGACGAACCATGTCTATCCGATTTATATGCACTACTGCAAACATCGATATCCACACTAGAAAAATCACCACACCAGTCAATTGATACCCTAACGCTACTGATGGAACAGGTTTGCGCTCAACAAGAAGTATTGCAATCTTCTTCGGCGTACCAAGAACGCCTGGAATTTTGGCGACAAGTGAATGAAACGTGGTTGTATGTAATTGACTCGGCAATGAAAACCAAAGTACTTGAACGTGGCGATTGGCGAGCAGTTTGCGAAACCGTCGTAGCCGTTGGAAACGTACTATCTTTATACGGCATGGTAGAGTAAGCATGTTACTGATCTAGTTATCCAATGGGGTTTGCGGAAGCAAGGATAGTTCAGGCTATATGTAGAGGATTGGCAGATATATCAAGTTAGCAATAATAAATTAATATTCCCTAGTTTATTGAATCGTCGAAATTCAAGTTTTCTGAATTAATAAAATCGATTGAATTTTGGATGTATGCTTGCTGAATAGGAGAGAATTGCCGGGCTTCCTTTGACGATGATACGCAAACGTAGCTGGGTGATTTGCCAGTAAAGAGGTAGCTGGATTTGCTGCTGCCGATGTTGTAGTGCGTAAATGTACCCAAGCCTTCTCCTTTACGGAATTTTGTATTTACATACCCGCCATTGGCCCATCCAGGTAGCCCATTTTCAGCCAGATGTATCATTTGTTCGCTACAAACTCTAGAATTCAGCTCGAGTTTGTCCGCGATCCCCATTGAGCCTGGTAGACTCTGTTCAAATTCAAAATCAGACTCAACCGCCGTGAATCCAATCCAAAAAGTTTCCTTGTCTATGATTAAAGTGTGCTACCTCCGTGGAATAACTTGTACATCACCTGTTTAATTAGCCCGCTATTTAATACACATGTAGCTAATAGCCCCATAAAAGATGCAGATTTATCCATAACAATTAGTCCAGATTCTTGAAAGTGCTGCGCTTCATGCGATAAAATAGCAGTGTTTTTTACTTTTTCTGGTATAAATCCACCAAATAAGCTTTGAGCTGCTAGTACCGAGGTTATTGAAGCCGAGAATACCGGCCTGTCTTTGAAAAATAGTGCTCTATGCTGACGGTACAAGTCGCCTTCAAAGAACGTTTCTGGTGGTTGCAAAAAGATGGTGTCCGCGTCAATCATTATAACTTGTTCAAAGCTAGAAATTAGGGTAGCAAATGGTTTAGCGTCCCATCCAGTCAGTTCCAAAACAGAGTTGTCAAATACTTGCAACAAGTCAATGACTTTAAGATTGGAAACCGTCATCAGCCATTTCCTATTTGATTCACTTAAATCGCCGTCTCCGATATAAAACGCTTCTATTGGCAATGTTGAATTATAAACTTTTCTAATGATTTGTGCGGTTGCGTATGCCATTGTGGTGTACCTATCATTCACGCAAAAAACAATTCCTTTCCCAGAGTATGAGTTTCGCAAGTGAATTGAAGAGTTGAAGCTCTTTTTGATAAACCCAACTAATCCAGCTTCAATAATCTTGTATTCTGGCTGGAATGACTCTATATCTGTGTTGTTTATCGAGACTTGTTTCCAGATGTTCTCATGGTAAACCTTGAACGTACGCAGATAGTTGCCAATTGCCAAAAAATCTCCAGGTTCATGAGTTGGCTGATATTTCAAGATTTCTCGATCTTGTTCTGAAATGTTGATTTCTACTTTTGGCTTTCCCAGTTTAGCTGAATTGAATTGATCCCAGCGGGCTTTAATCACTGTAAATTGCCGCAAAACAAACGCGGTAATTAGTATGATTAGTATATATTTTGTCCATCTCTTTCGCTTCATCATGATTTTCATTTTAATTCGCGTAAACCTATTGTTTATGCGTGTCAGCTACAAACGTGTTGCATCTTCTTTTGTAATTACTAGTGCCGATTTCATTGGGTTTGAATTCGCCCAAGGGCCATTTATTTTTCCATGATTTTCAACTCAAGACGTTCGACAGTTTACAGCACCAAGGCAATTGTCTCTGCTACCCAGCCATTGGCTGTACAATGCGGAATAGAAGTGTTGCGACAAGGCGGGAACGCAGCTGATGCAGCAGTAGCAGTAATAGAAAGTTGAATTAGGTCGCTGCTGGATTAAATGTAACAGAGCCGTCCTCAACTGGAATTGGAGGAGACTTGTTTTGTTTGTATTTCGATGCAAAAACACAGAAAGTGCATTCGTTAAATGCAACTGGAAAGTCTGCACAAGCAGTTACTTTAGAAAAGGTAAAGGCAAAAGTTGGAGATGCTTCACATATCCCCTTTGATAATGTGCTTGCAGTTAATGTTCCTGGAGCAGCTGCTGGATGGGTAGATATGCATGAAATATTTGGAAGTAAAGCAGTAACATTGCAGCAGATTCTCCAACCTGCTATTGCTCTTGCCCGGGATGGATTTGCAATTAGTGAAATATCTGCCAAGAAATGGCAAGATAAAGTAGAATTGCTGAAACGCAACATGCCTGGAGCAAAAGAATTTCTTCCAAACGGAAATGCACCAAACGAAGGGGATTTAGTCTTTTTACCTGGACTTGCAAAGTAATTTCCTATTGACAAGAACTTTTGAATCAGTTGCAAAGCATGGAAAAGCTGGCTTTTACTCTGGTGAGATTGGAGCGGCGATTATCGAAGCTGTTCAATCCCGAGGTGGATTGTTGACGCTTGAAGACTTGGAAAGCCACGGAAACATCATCGGAGAGTCAATATATGCTCCATTTAGACACTTGATGGTTCATGAGCATGGGCCAAACGGCCAAGGGTGAGTTTATTATTGACATTAGCATCGTTGCTTTGATGGTACTGCAAATCTTGGAATCACTCGAGAACCAAGGCAGGATTCCAAAATTAGAGTCGATGCAGCACAATTCAGTAGATTACATTCATGTAATCGTGGAAGCGCTAAAGCTAGCATTCGCCGACGCGCAATGGTATGTTACTGATCCACAAAAATATAACGTCCCGACTAAAGGACTACTTTCGCCGGAATATTTGACTAGTCAAAGTCATTTGATTGACATGAAGAATGTTCTAAAAGAATACAACCACGGCCAGCCTCCCTCTTCTGGAAATACTGTGTAGTACTTTTGACTTTAGATTTAGCTTTAGTGTAGTTGACAAAGATGGAAATGCTTGCTCTGTAGTAAATTCTACTTATTCTCCTTTCGGCTCAGGTATTATTGTTCCAGGAACTGGGATAAATCTTCATTCAAGAGGAGCCAATTTCTCGCTTGATCCTGCAAGTCCAAATGTCATTGAAGGCGGAAAGAGACCATACCACACAATCATGTAAGGTTTGCTAATTCAGCCCTGCTTTAGCGACAAACAAGGAAACAGGATATTTGGAAATGAACTTTGGGGTAATGGGTATCGTGTTTGGTAATATTAGGGGCCTTTATGCAGCCTCAGGGCCATGTACAAGTACTATTGAATCATTATATCTATGAAATGCAAGTACAGCAAGCGCTAGATTCTCCTCGTTTTTGTTTTGAGGTTTCATCTGGTGAACTGCTTTTGGAAGATGGTATCAGCGAATCTGTCAAGAAGGAGCTGGAAGCTAAAGGGCATAGGGTCAGAATTGTCACTGGCCATGATAGAGCAGTATTTGGAAGAGGTCAGATTATAAAAAATATTCAGACCGAAAATGGGTTTGTTTTAGCTGGAGGTTCAGATCCAAGAGGGGACGGCCATGCTGTTCCAATGTTATAAACTGTAATAAAGATTTGATGAATATTTCCCAACTGCATGGATATTATCATGCATGAATAGTTTATTTATTGCTCTGCTCGATTTCAATTACCTTTTCCAAAGGCAGATTATGGAACTTTACATTCAGTCTCTTGCTTTCCGTGGACAAATCAACCCTGATATCTGCGTTAAAGCTCTTTTTCAGTCCAGAATAATCCCAGTTTACATTATGCAGCTTGGCAAACTCTCCCAATGGGGTTTCAGTAACAAATTCAGCATGTTCCCAGCCAGTCGCATAAAAACTGTTTTCTTTTGGCATTGGCAATTCAATTACATCTACACTACGGCCGTACTTTGGAATTTGAATTGGTTCGTCGAGCTTAAACGTCGCAATTGGTCTGCCTCCTACTATATCTTCAACCAAAACTTTTCCCAGTTGCTTTAATAAAACGTAAATATCCAGGTATTCCTGTTCCGTTTCTACTCTGTAGCAGACATGATCCATGAATAGTCCGTCTACTGAGATATTGAATTCGTTCAACTTTGTGATTATCAGATCAACAAAGTCTGGAACTCTGTTTAAAATCTCGCTGACCATAAAGTAAATTGGAAATTTTTTTATTGGGATTTGGCAATATCCAACCAAATTTTTCCGCTATCAACTAGTACATTTTGTACAGAAATAGGGATGACTTCCGGTGTACTGTTGGTGTACAAACAAGCGAGGTTCCTAACCTTGCCAGAAAAACTCCACTCTCCAGGTTCGTGAACATAATGCGTTGGCTCGATAATATGTGCATTAGTACTATTGAACTTGTCGTGAATGATACCGCCATTGATCCACATTGGTCCATCTTCTGTTGAATGCAAGATTTGTGCGCTGCATACAGAATACACCCATGAATCACTCCCGCAATACTCTTTCTTTCCCAAGGTCCCTATTGGAGTGGGATTGAAAATATATTGTTCTCCGACAGCTTCAAATCCAAGCCAAAAGGTTTCTTTATCCCCATGAACATGCTCATAAGTTTCTTCCTTTACGCTACCTGCGTTGAGTGTGCATGTAGCTAGCAGCCCTGGTAATCTTCTAGTTTTGTCTATTAGCACCACGCCAGACTCTTGTTGGTGTGCAGTGTCGCCTTTCATTATCCGCAAATCCCTTGCATAATCGGATAAAGGTAAATGTAAGAATATTTCAATCCAAAATTGTTGCATTAGCGTCAAGGAATAAGCTGTTCTATCTTGGAAAAACAAGGCACCGTTTTCCAAATATAACTTGTTTTTGAAGAGCAACTCTGGTGATTGAAGGAACACGGTATCGGCATCAATAATCATTGCATTACGAAATGAGCTCGCCAGTAGCGCAAATGGTTTTGAATCCCATCCATCCAATTTCAAAATATCATTGTTAAATATTTTGGTAATATCAATTGTTTTGGTATTCGGTAATACGTTGAGTGTATTCTGGTTTTCCATCGACAAGTCCTGTTCTCCAATGTAGAAGATTTCAACTGGTAAATTACACTTGTGGACTTTTCTGATCATTAAAATAGTTGATAGAGCGAGGTGGGTGTACCTGTTATTGACAGACATGACTATCCCGTCTCCTTTGAACGATTTGCGGAGCCGTATAGTGTTTTCATGTTTCTTCAACCATGGAAATAGGCTGGATTCAATATGGTTTGCGCTGTCATCATAGAAATACAGTGATCCAAAGTATCCCAGAGAGCTTGTGTATATTTCGTCGTGAATAGATTTAAATGTCGTCAGTGAGGTTTTGAGTCCTGAGAAATCAATATTGTCGGAGCGTATATTAAAATTCAAGTTGTTTTGCTCCTCCTCGGACAGTTTAAGTGTGTTGAGCTGGTTGAAAATGGATAAAATAAATATTATCAGCGCAAGGTAGAATATTATTCGACCATGCTTGCGCTTCATTTTTTGTATAAATTGAAACAAAAATATTGTTACAGCCGGCATCACTTGCAAGCCCAAATTCCAAGCTCGGTTTATTTATTGAACTAAATCAACCCACACAAGCCCTGATAATTCAATGACATCAATGATATTCTGTGGCAATTCTGGGGGCTTATCATCAGTAACTAGACACGCCATGTTTTTCACGCTAGAATTGACAAATGACCATGTACCTGGCTCATTAACATAATGGGTCGCTTCAATAATTTTTGTGCTGTTAGGTGCATATTTATTGAATTGAATTCCACCGTTCATCCCTGTGTTAGTATTAATTACACGCAGGGCCGATCGACGTTGTATGAAGGATCTGAATTCCACATACTTCATAGTGTGTTGTAACATTATTGGCAGTTACTTTCTTTAATTCCCCAATTGAGCCAGCTCCTATTGGATTAAAAGCATAATCTTCTTGCGCGATTTCAAACCCAATCCAAAATGTTTCTTTGTCGCCATGCATATTGCCATAGGTTGCTTTCTTTACTTCATTCGTGTTCAACATACATGTCGCTAGTAGACCAGGTAAATGTCTTGCCTTGTCTATCATTACTACTCCGGATTCCTGCATATGGCGAGATTTATTTGTAATTAGCCTATTCTTTGATGCCTTTTCAGATAATCTCGTCTGCAGCAACATTTTGATCCATTTTATTTTGTAATATTCGATATGAAATGTTGTACGGTCGTTGAAAAACAATGCTCCGTGGTCAGAAAATAGCGGATCTGCAAACAACTTTGACGGCGATTGCAGAAACACTGTATCTGCGTCTATTAGCATTACCTTTCGAAATGAAGAAGCCAGCATTGCAAATGGTTTCATATCCCATGTGTTCAATTCCAGTTCTTTTGGATATATTTTGCTAATATCGATTACCTTCAAATTAGGTATCTTTTTGAATTTCGCTTGGTTTTCCTTTGATAAATCATCTGCCCCGTTGAAAAATATTTCAATTCTGATTATACATCGATGAATACTGCGAATCATCAGAATGGTGGATAACGCCATATCGGTGTATTGATTGCCAACTGCAATAACAATTCCTCTGCCCGAAAATGATTGTCGCATACTGACAGAGTCTCCAAAGGAAGGTTTCAAGTATGGAAATAGCTGTTTATCCAACTCTTGAGCAGCTTTGCTATACTTCCAAAAGAGACCTGCTTTTGAATAGTATCGATTATGCAGTGCGCTGTAGTGCCGTAATGCTTTTCCAAGTTCTCCTATTTTATTTGCTTTTTTGAAACTGACACCTTTGATTCTGAAATTAATTGCGTCAAGGTCATCTTTTGGTATTTCACTCAGCAATCCGCTCCATGCTGTACACGCAAATATGAAAAATAGTAACAACAGTGTGAGTACCAGGTATCGCACGATTTTGCGAAGGCGCATCTAAAACTGGGGAAAAATATTTTGGCAGTTTGCAACTCTAAAGGAGGTTTATTTAATTAATTTTTTCCATACTCTACCCGATTGCTGGATATTGCCAAGGAGCTCATCAGAGAGGGGTTGCGGTATATCCTGGGTCAGCAAGCATGCCCGGTTTTTGACCGTAGAAGAAAATCGCCATTCTCCAGGCTCGTTAACATAGTGAGTAGCAGCTAGGATATTATGATTGCTGGAATTGTACTTGTCTTGGACAATACCACCATTCATCCAAACTGGGCCACTAGTCGGTGTCACATGAAGAATTTGGGCATTGCACACCTGGTATCTATTCATGAACGTTTCGTCTTCTATTACGTCTTCATGCTCAAGCAATCCCAAAACCCCAGCCCCGATAGAATTGAAGGCATATTCGTCGCCAACAACTTCGAATCCAATCCAAAAAGTCTCTTTATCGCCATGGACATGCTCATACGTGATTTCTTTAACTATTCCCATATTTAGTGTACATGCTGCCAACAACCCAGGTAGGTGCATTTCCTTGTCTATCAGAACAACACCAGACTCTTGCTGGTGCAACGATTTCCAATTTAAAATATCATAGTTTCTCGCAGCTTCCGATAAATTGTCCTGGAAAAACTTTTCAAGCCATAGTTTTCCGTCATAACTAAGCATATAAACCTTGCGATCTTGGAAAAACAGTGCCCGCTTGTCGAGAAATTGGGGGTCTTTGAACAGCAGCTTGGGCGATTGCAGAAATACGGTATCCGCGTCTATAATCATTGCGTTTCTGAACGAACTGGCCAGAAGGGCAAATGGTTTAGAATCCCAGCCATCCAATTGCAATATATCATTTTTAAATACTTTAGTGAGATCTATGGTTTTTGTATTTGGTATTTGCTTAAACTTTTGTTGATTTTCTTTTGATAAATCGTTCTCTCCGATGTAAAATATTTCAAACGGCAAGTTACATTTGTGAACTGTTCTTATAGCCGTCAATGTTGATAATGCGAATTCTGTATAGTTGTTGTTTACAGACATAACAATGCCGTTCCCTTTGAATGATTTCCGCATCTTGACAGTGCTGGTGTGTATCCAAGGAAAAAGCTGTCGATCGATAATTTTGGATTCGTACTCATAGTGGTAGAATAGTTTGTACCACCCTCGGCTGCGTTCGTAAATTAAATTATGGTACTTGGCAAAGGTTTTTAGTCCTTTCCCTAGAGCCTCAAAATCTACATCCTCGATTGGTCTGTATTGCACTGCTTGATATTCCTGATCCGACAATTCTATATAGCTGGAGGAGCTTTCGTTAAAATAAAATAGTAATCCCCCGATCATGAATAGGAACAGAGAATACAGTATCCTGTTGTATTTCCTTTTCATTATTTTGACTTTTTTTTGCAGTTCTTTTATGGATCGGTGGTTACCTTGAAAACCGAGCAGAACTGGGAACTGAAAACTGTTAGTGGAAGGATTTTCCAAATTCCGATCGGTTAATCGGAGAGAATTGCATTTGCGCTTCTTGAAGGAATCAAGCTGAAGGAATCAGGACATTCGATTTCTACAATTGCCAATTTATGGTTAGTAAAAACGTGTTATAAAACTGCCGAAAAGGAATTGTCAAAGAGCACGCAGCTAATCCCATCACACAGCTGAGCAGTAGAACAGCACTCAGAAACCAACCGAATGTTTTACCTGCCAGCATTGGTCTTGGACGGACACTATTTCCTTTATTTAATATAAATATATAGCGGACGTTTAAATCCTCCCTCTTCATCTGGTATAACCTTTTTCAGCAGTTTGAATCCAACTTTCTTTTCCAAAAAGCGGGGGAAATCATCTGGATAGAACTCCATATCAATATAGTTTTGTCGCATAACTTCAGTCATTCCAGCCCTTTTCTTGTATCCATCTATCCCTTGCCACTCTAGAATAAATATTCCTCCTTTATTCAAATATTTGTAACATTTGTGAAAGAAATAGCGAACTCCTCCATCACCATAACTCAGATGGATCCATTTCGTAATGCTGAGCGCAAGCACCACATCAAACAGGTCCTGGTGCTCAGTCGGAAACGCTTCATGCACCCAATCACCACACCTGAAATGGATATTGAGACCTCGCTGTGACTGCACAGGCAGCATTCCAAATTGCTCGATACAAGAGATGGGATAATACTGATTGCGATCTGCGCCAATTAGCGATTGTGTAGTAGATAACACATACCTCGCTTTCCTGACTAATTCAGGGTCAATATCAACACCTTCAACGTAACTTGGATTAAATTTCCTAGCAATATCGATACTGACCCGTCCAGCATTACATCCAATATCACACACTCTTTTTCCTTCAAACCACTCCTTTTCAAACTGGGATAATCTAGACTCTGTTGTTCTATATCCATAATAATTCTTGTAATTTCCGAAAATCGTTTCTTTTGGATTTCGTTGTAGATCTATATGAGTCGCATTTCTCTTTTTGAAACTTATTGTTGGAAGTCTTTGATATTTGTGGTTGGTGGGTTCATTCAAATGTGCAAGGTATGGGTTGAAAGTCATTTGGATGTTAAATGCTGACGAAAAAAAGAGTCTGTAACTGGAATCATAGAAAACAATTTTATTAGAATCCTAACAGTACTTGGGGATAAACTTCGCGAACCTTGTTGAACAATTCTGGCTTTGTATTGAATAAAGCTTGTGGATCTTCGGCTAAACAAACAAAAGTAGTGGTGACGCCAGAATCAATCACTCCTGACAACACAGAGAATTCGACTATGCCAATAAAGAATCCGATCAAGCCCATAATTAGGAAATTTGGCCATACATCGTCGACGGTAGGACTGAGTTTGACATATGCTAGCGCGATTGCCCCTGTGATTACACCGATAATCAAGCACCCGATGCCCAAAACATTGCCAATCAAATTGTCGTTTATAACTGCATCAATACCTCGTGATTTAGCCAGTTCCCAGGTGTCTTTGGCTGCAGTGCAATAGTCTTTTCCATAGATTGCAACTTGTGCGAAAGCGTACTTGTTAAAGTATTCCAGCAAATCTTCAAACATGCTCAAGATACAAGCAATACAACACAAGATGATCTGGCACGCAACATTGTCATTCCCATCATTATTGCGAGCGCTGTTGACCAGGAATTTTAAAGTTTGGATGATAGCAATAAGCAATGAGCCATAGCAGTTTGGCCCCAATCCGCTGGTCAATGCTCTCTTGGCAGCTTTAGCTGTTGGGTTTCGCACTGGAACATTGACGTTACCACTGGCATCTGTTGTCCCCATAAAGTAATAAGTTGCAAATACACCAGATACAGTAATATGAACGGCATTTCCAACAACTTGTGATGTCCAGTAAAAGAAAAATACACAGTAAAGGCTCAATCCATAGACAGCACCGCTCGAAAGCACCTTATTATTCCCCAATACGTCTATACCAATTAAAGTGAATAACCACCATACAATAAAGACCATTTGAACAATCAATCCAACAACTCCAACGCCTAATGTTGCTGGGAACTGCTTGGTGATTGAGGTAACAGTTTTTAAGATAACTTTGGCAAATGGAATGCGTGATCTCCAACTCCAGTAGGCCCAAGCAGTCAATGCGGCAAGAAC
Organism: Terramyces sp. JEL0728; assembly: GCA_027603945.1. Lineage (NCBI taxonomy): Eukaryota > Fungi > Chytridiomycota > Chytridiomycetes > Rhizophydiales > Terramycetaceae > Terramyces > Terramyces sp. JEL0728. The sequence continues at coordinate 36,558 of JADIIU010000119.1, forward strand.
TAGCATTATAATGCCAGTCACAAATTGTCCGAGAATGAAAAACAGCGCTGCAACAGCAAAGTTCATGACAATCGCCAATATCATGGTGATTTTAATTAAAGTACCAGCAAACCTAGGTTAATGCAACTGTACTTTTGCATCATAAAAAAGTAAATCACGCTGATAATGAATCCAACACCGACAGATGTAACCAAAACCCCAATGAAATTATTTGTGGAAACTGAAAATTGAGGGTTGCTTGACGTGGAAGTGGTTGCTCTTTTTGCGACACCACTTGAATTAGAATTAGTATTTGCAGTGTGAGCTGGATCTCGGAGATAGTTGATACCTACGTTAAATAAAATTACTATACGCTGAAAGGCCAGCAAAGGCAATTAAACATATAATCCATAGTCCAACAGCCCAAATATCCTTGTATTTGGAGCTCTTGAATCTATCTTCCTTTTTCGGCGGTTGAACAGGTGCATTATTGTTCAATGGCTCATTGCTTTGATATACGTAAGGTTGTGGAGGTGGTTGGTTTGTGTTTGGCGGTGGAGTTCCGTAAGGCGATTGGCCATATTGCTGTTGACCGTACTGTTGTTGCTGGTAAGGCTGTTGACCATATTGCTGTTGACCATACGGCTGCTGTTGATATGGTTGTTGACCATAAGGTTGCTGTTGGTGCGGTTGCTGGTATGACATTTAGTCAGATTTAACTGCGAGAAAGACTTAAAATTTCACCAGAAATGTGGCGTGACCTTTGCCACAAACAAACTGGCTTTCATTAATAGATTGCAATAATTAGGATAAACCGATTTGCAATTCACATGATTGGCACGTCTTTATTAAAAACCAAGTAGCACTTGGGGATAAACTTCGCGAATCTTGTTGAACAAATCCGGCTTGGTATTCAACAAAGCTTGTGGATCTTCTGCCAGGCAAACAAAGGTGGTTGTTACTCCAGAGTCGATAACTCCAGATAGTACAGAGAATTCCACGACACCAATGAATAATCCCGCGATCCCCATGATTAAAAATGCTCCAGTTTCATTTGGAATTGCTGGACTGAGTTTGACATAAAGAACTGCAATTGCAGCAGTGATGACGCCAATAAACAAGCATCCCATACCCAAAACATTGCCAATCAAATTGTCGTTTATAACTGCATCAAT
>JADIIU010000120.1:0-37609 GCA_027603945.1 Terramyces sp. JEL0728
AATAAATTTATTAAGAGCGCTCGCCGCGAAGACGAACAGCGAGTTGGATATCTTTAGGTTGAATAGTAACACGCTTGGCGTGGATGGCTGCCAAGTTGGTGTCTTCAAACAAGCCAACGAGATATGCTTCGGAAGCTTCCTGCAAAGCACCGATAGCGGCAGACTGGAAACGCAAATCTGTCTTGAAATCTTGCGCAATCTCACGAACTAAACGCTGGAATGGCAGTTTTCTGATCAACAACTCGGTGGATTTCTGGTATCTTCTGATTTCACGAAGAGCGACTGTTCCTGGACGGTATCTGTGTGGTTTCTTGACACCTCCGGTCGCTGGTGCTGATTTTCTTGCGGCTTTGGTCGCCAACTGTTTTCTTGGTGCCTTGCCACCGGTGGACTTTCTTGCGGTTTGTTTGGTTCTGGCCATTTTGTCTGAGTGCGTGTTCGTCCAGGATATTTATACTTTTCAAAGCCAAGCCACATGCAGAATTCTCATCTTCAAACAAGCCACTGGGGTATAAAAGTGCAGACTTTAGCATTGACAGTAAAAATGTCAGGAAGAGGAAAGGGAGGAAAAGGATTAGGAAAGGGCGGTGCCAAGCGTCACAGAAAGATCCTGAGAGACAACATCCAGGGCATCACAAAACCAGCAATCCGTCGTTTGGCCAGAAGAGGAGGAGTCAAGCGTATCTCTGGTCTCATTTACGAAGAAACCCGTGGTGTGCTGAAAACCTTTTTGGAAAATGTAATTAGAGATTCCGTCACATACACTGAACACGCCAAGCGAAAGACAGTAACTTCACTCGATGTTGTCTATGCGCTCAAGAGACAAGGAAGAACCCTCTACGGCTTTGGCGGTTAATTATTAGTAATATATTCATATACCTTTGTAAATGATATTGTTTGGTTGAAATGACTGCAGCATTCACTTTCAGGTGCATCAGTTTCACACTGTTGATGTCAAATTGTGAGGTTTCTTTCCATTGCCAGTTCCAGTGTTTCAACATTTGTTGTGCTGGTTTGGAACTCGTAAACAGCTTCATTCAAAGATCGCGGTTATCTCATTTAACGTGTAGTCACTGACTATAGATCTTGGTCGAATAAATCTGGCTTGTATGAGATGTGTTTATCAAGATGGTGTTGGATTACATTATCTGTTATTTTTTTGGCCACCAATTTTCAACTTTTTTGAATCAATGGAATTTATAGATTTGTGTGGTGGACTGCCTCCACTCGTATTATCCAGAGATTACAGAGATCGGGTTATTGCAGATACTAAATGGGAATGGAAACAGACGAGAGAGCACTGTAAATTACACAGCTGGACAAAGGACGGTCAAACTATAGAGCCGCTGCCAACAACTCAAGCGGTAGAGTATACAGAAGAAGAATACGAATTGCTAAAGAGTATTTTGGATTAATATAGATCCAAATTGGACAAAGGAAGAGACCGATGAACTGCTATATCTCGTAAAGGAATTCAACCACAGATTCCATATCGTTAAAGATCGCTTTTCAACAGAGAAATCAATAATAGAGATTAAACAGCGATATTTCCAGATTAATAGGACACTGTTGAATCATCGGGAAAAGAAACGAAGCTTCATTTTCGATGCAAGTAAAGAGGCAAAGCGTTTAGAAAACATCGAAAGATTGATTCATCGGTCCGAGGAAGACTTGGAAACTGAAGAATTGTTGTATAATCAAATCAAACAACGTGTGAATACAAATTACGATGATCGCCTGTACAAAATAATGTCGTTCAACCTTGAAGCTACAAATTCAATCGGAGAAAAGAGTAGATATTGCTAATGTAGGCGCAAACCTCAAAAAAAAGAAAGTCAAAAAGGAAGGTGTGTATCTTGCTTCAAGACCGCTATTGAAGCAACAAAAAATAGCTTCGGTGCTGGAAGAGTACGGATACAGTAATTGCTACTAATATAGAACCTATTAAAATGCCAGGTGTCAATGTCATGGATCGCTATGAAACGCTGCAGTCCAATATCGCCATGCTTCAAGACCTGAAAAAGAGCATTGACAAGGTCCAGGTTGAAATAAGGAATAGCGACGGATTAAAGAAGCGAACGCACACCAATGTTTATCATACCCCAAGGGACAAGAAGCAGCGCATCAATTAATAAAGGTCTGTTGACTGTCTGTGCTTAACCTTTAAAAAGTTTAAACCACCTTTGGCTACACTGGTATTGTCTATATTTCATGAGATCTATGAGATCCACGGTTACATGGGCTTGTTTCAACTTGCTGGTTTCATAAAGTCAAATTTACCTCTAGAAAAATTTGGAAAATATGTCCTCAATCGCAGAGAAAACACTTGCCAAGCAATTTAAAGGTACTACTTATTAACACAGAACTTTCTATCCATCCTATCCCAGGGTTTAATGTAGAACTAAAGAACGACAATATTTTCGAATGGCAGTACAGATAAATTAATTTAGGGTTGGTATTATTGGACCGCCGGACACAATTTATCAAGGCGGATATTTCCTAACTACCTTGAAATTTCCTGAGGATTATCCTTTCGGCCCACCAACCTTTACTTTCAACTCTGAATTCTTTCACCCAAATGTTTATACTGACGGAAAATTGTGTATCTCTATTTTACATCCGCCTGGAGATGATCCATTAAGGTATCTTTTTTGTTGATAAGTGGGGAAAAGGCAGAGGAAAGGTGGAACCCAACCCAATCCGTCGAAAGTATTTTGCTATCAATCGTATCGCTTATTAATGATCCAAATTGCTCTTCGCCAGCTAATGTTGACGCAGGTGTTATGTATCGCAAGGATAGAGACCAGTACAACGCAATTGTCAAGAAACACGTTGAAGAATCAAAAAAGAACATTCCGTTGGAAGTAGATATTCCAACCACAGGTAATTAGTATTAAAAAAGATGATCAGTATCAAGTGAAATATCAAAAGCAGGAAATGACGCCTGACGATGATTTCTGGTGTGAGGATGATGATGCGGAAAGTTTTGGAGTCGAGTCTGACGATGATTAGTATATATTGTGAAAATAAAGTAATTACTGGCCTATTTATTTGGTTAGCGCTCTGTTGTAGGATGCTGATTCCGTGATGGATCAAACAGCTGGACCCACATCATATTATGATTCAAGAGTTGTCCTGGTCATGCAAAGACACATTAATCTAGGCTATCTATATATCTCTCATTTGTCTCCCATATAGCAACCAAACCTCCACCAGATTCCATGCAAAAAAGAAAACAAAAATACAAAATCAAAAACAAGCTTTCCTTTGCCAAACTCTTGTCCCAGCACCAAGAACTGTATGTAGATAAAAAAGGCAGACTGCAACTGCCGTCAAACGACCTGCTAGACGGAATAATATCACTGCCGAAATACAGAGTAGAGCCAAATGTTATAATAGCGTTGGGGATGTTGGTGCAGGAATTACAGTACAAGGAGGGAGAGTATAGTATTTTGAGTGACGAGCAGTTGGTAGGTGCCCCAAAGTACTCTGATATCCTCGGCCAAAATGAATAAATTATTAATCAACTGGTTCTGCCAAAATCAATTTATTCAATATAAATCTGCAGCGTATTCTTGAGCACAAACTCTTCATTGCTGCCTAGATCAAATACATTAATCGTTGGCAACTCGTGGTTTTTTCCTTGAATTACAATATAGTGAAGCATAATCAATCTGCACGATTTAGGAGGAATACTTTCAATCTGAACGAGATTCTCCAGGCAAATAATACTGCTGTTATTCAACTGTTGGTATTCTTGGATTAATTCGTCTTTTTGCTTGTAGAAATTGAATGAATAATTGTCAATCTTTGGTTTCTGCTGTGGGATTTGGATTGATAATTTTCTGGGTAATAAACCTGTATTTGAAATCAAGAGTTGCACTGAAAACACTCTGTGCAACTTGATTGGGGGAATAACTTGTTAGTAAAGTCTTACCGGAAAGTGCGAATTGCAGCCCAACAAAAGGAATCACTTCTTTCTGCTTGAATGCAGACTCAAACAATCGACCATGATTCAACTGTATATTGTCTTTGGTCAATAGCCCGCCATCTTGTGAAAGAGCCAGCCGCGTACAAAAGTTTGAATTGATGATTTTATCCAATTTACACTTGATTGAAAATGTAATGCTTTTTCTACTAGAACTGACAAACATATCACTCATTGACAAATTCGTCTTTTCCGTGTCCAGATCGTTGTTAAGTAATCGGATATTAAACAGGATATTCAATTGATCTTCTGGTTCAAGAACCATTGGAAACTAAATCAATATAGAAATACTCGAGAGAGAGTGTTGATTAAGGTGCCAGGCATATCAACTTGAATATCTTGAATTTCCAATTTGATTGGGGATTGCACCGTCAGCGATAATAAACTATTGAAATTTGAAAATGAAGACACTGATATAAATGAATTCAAGAGCGGCAAAATTGGTAATATCTTGCTACAGTGTTTCTTTAGTACTTCAATTGTATTATCAAATATCGGTCTGTAGTTGTTTGGAATTGCAAGTTTGGGTACCTCGCCCACCATTTCATCTATATTAGTTGCAATTACTCTTCAATAATCCCGCAAATGCGTTTATTCCATCAAAATCTTCTGGATCGCAAATCTCTGTGGTCTGTTCACTGTAAATTTCTGATACATGACAAGTCAGAGTCATTCTAGTCTTTAACGACTGCGAAGCTCGTTTTCTGCCAATGTCTATCTCAGAACTAATAGGAAACAGGACATATTTACTATTTACTAGTGGTGTAAGATTATTGTAGTATTCGGAAAACAGCACTTGGTCATCTTTACCTACAGTTGGTATTGCTGGTATTTCTATCCCTAGACTAGCGAATTTGTCTGCTATTTTACTTCCTTTTTCTTTGGTAATGAATTGCGTTTGAATTATTGCAGAGTCCACTTCGCCAAACGTGCTGATTACATGTATTTCCAAGTTATTTGAATATTCCAGAAGCTGCTGGTCGGTGAAATTGTGTTGTTTTAGATAAGCAATCACGTAGTACGTTAGAGTTTCATCTGGGTTAGTGGAGAGTACCGTAGTATATTACTTGTCGTTGTTGCAAAGATATCAGTGTACCGATGTCTGTAGAGTCTATTGATGGGATGAGGATATCGTAATCCGCGGTTTGAAATACTTGCTTTAATGTCATTAAGATTGCAAGTGAACAAATTTCAAAAGCCCAATTCTAACATAAATCCTTGGAAAACAAAAAAGATGACAAGTCAATTTATTGCAAAATCAGATAAATACTCTTTCCTCGACCAACATTTGAATTTATCACCCAATAATTCGTTCTTTCTATCCTGGTATTTGATGTTTGCTCGTTTCATTTGCAAGTAATTCCCTTTGCCCACTAGCTTCCCCAGTTCATATTTACATACCATCGAATTTGATTTCTCTGGCCATTCACCATTTTTCTTGGCTGCACCTTGTTTCCGTCCATTCACCAGTACTTGCTGCTCTGACCCCAAACACCAGGTAATGCTGGAATCAGCCGGTGCTTTACTACCGGCTTTTGCATGTTGAAATACAATGAAAGTGCTTTCTATAGTAATCGGTTCTGCTCCTGTTCTTGTTATCAGTGATTCTTGGATATATGGATGAAAATGGTCGCCGATAATTAAATGCGTTAGGCTGCAGTTAGTCAGCGAACCTCCAAATCCACAGTAAATCCATAGAGCCAGTTTATCTGAGCAAGACATTTGTAGAGTTGGTTCCGCGTCTGTCCTTCCTGGTTTTGTCCTCAGGTTACCTACCAGTGTATGACCATCTCTTCCTCTTTGTAATCCATCTACTTTAATCTTCTTTTTAGGGTGTTCTGACCCTGAATGCGGTTCTTCTGGATTAATATTCGACTCCGATTCATTCTCCAGAGGATTGTTTGAGGCACAATCTACAGAGCGTCCTGTATTTGACTGGAATTCCAATTCTAATTGTATTTGAGAGGCATCTCCGCATGGTGCGTGGGATGTATACATGGCATATTTGGCATCCGGTAATTGATCAGTTGAACTCAACAAATACCTCTTCAAACATCTCCTGGCAAGTACTTCGGCATGCGAATCAAATACAACTCTGCCACCTGTTTCCAGTTTTGACTTTGGCAGGCACTTTGTACCTGTTCCTATAGCTACACACCGCATATCAGCATCGTTGTATTCGACTATTCCTGCTAGTACGGTCCATTGATTTGCTGTTGGTTTTCCAGTCTTTTTCAATTTGTTGAATTTCGCAACTACACAATTGGCAATTTTATCATTCATGGAGAAAATATTTTAGTGCTAGGAGTGGTTATATGGGAATGTTGCATAAAGTCTTCAATCCGCCCAGATCCTCAGCAATTCAGTAGTTGAAAGCAACACCTATGGATTGAGACAACCACATGCCTACGTGATCACATCTCATTCCGCAGTAAGCTAATCGCAGCAAACTGACGAGTAGAATGATTGTTACTAATCTTGTGATGATTTGAACTGTGGGCGGCGTTAAATTTCAACCTAAAAAATGGCTTCAATACAAATGGTATCGCCATGCTAACACAGGGGACAAAACTATCAGAGATACTAGAAATGATCCATGCGAAAGCAGATTCCCAATTCAGCTCATTCTTCCTCTCTGTATATTTCACCATTGCTTTCCTCACAGTACTAGTTGCAAGACAAAGTATCTTTTCATTAACCAGTACCATTTATAATACAGCCAAGAGAAAGGACGCAACAAATATTTTACACAAGAATATTATCGTTGATTTGCGGGGCATATTTCCTGACATTGGAGTTTAATGACAATATTCTCATATTCTTTTTTATACAGCATTGTGCGGATTATTGCTTGCAAATTATGTACCAGTCAATTGAGACTATAAGGTTAAATGCGGAGCCGCCAAGTTTGTTATTAGTAACGTAGATATCTTTGAATGGGCTGCTGTGTTATATTTTGCCCCGGTATCAAATCCGGAATTTCAGCTGTCATTATCAGTGCTAATGAAAGTGTCTGTATTGCATTCTACCATGCTAAACTTTTTTGGATTGGCTGGAATCAGCAACTCACATCGGTAACACTACGGTAACACAGATTGATACCAACAACCATTTCTGGATGTCTGCAGATATCCTTCTTTTTGCATTGCTGCTACTATAATAGACCGTACCCGTCGATTTTGTACATGGAGAGATTGCCCGAACTGTTAATTTTATCCTTGGTATTGCTATTTTCACTCATTTATTACTTTTGTACTATTAGCTAACACTAGGCGTGTTTATTTCAAGAGTAGGGCTAAAAATGCCAATGTTTTTGCAGATTGGGATTCAAATGTCTGACGATTTTTCGTTCGTGTTGAGGAAATGGGGAATTGAATTGGCTGGGTCTCCGCTTAGAAATGGATTGCTGAATGAGGAAGAACCAATCTTGGCTCCAATCGGTGTTTCATTGCCTCCCAGGCTGCTTGTGAATCCATTCAAGAGAAATCCATTCCTGGTAGCTGCAAAAAGCACAAAGAAGCCTTGGTGGCATGTAAAAAGCATTGAATCAAGTCCGCCAGGAGATACTTTGGCTGCCGTAAAGTATGTGTTTAAGCTATGGAGTATACTGCTATACATTCCCTACAGCTACGTTTCGTTCCCAAAGAAACCTCTGCCAAAGAGAGATGAAGACGATGAGATAGATGAAGATTATATCCCAGGTATTTCAAATTAACGATAGAAGTGGAGGACGTCGATGAATCGGAAGACAGTGAATCAGATTGTGACGACAATTCGAACGAAATCTACAAAGAAATATTTGACTTGGCCCTGGAACAGCACAGCGCAAAAACTCCACTCGAAGCTTATTCTTCACTCTTTCAAAACCTAGACCAGCCAATTACCACACGATCCCGAAGATCAGGGTTCCAAGAAATTAAACCAAGAAACGAGAGGCCGCCAGAAAAAGCTAATACGTCTTGCTGTGTAGTGTGTTTTATGGAGGAGCGGTGTATTGTGCTTCGACCTTGTGGTTGTCTTTGTCTCTGTGACTCTGGCTGTAGGGAAGATTTGGCTGCTAGGAGGCTAGATCATTGTCCTTGTTGTAGGAGACCAATTGAAGGGTACCAAAAGATCTATAAACCATAATATATCTGTAAATCACCAATTTTCAATGTGATACTGCTGAATATTCATGATAGCGATCATTCTGTTCAGGATCTAATTATTGTACTAGAGCATCTGTCCAATTTTAGATTTTTTGATTTTGAAAACCCTTGCTCGAATTTTTCTAACCAAATCTTGAAATGACCACAACAGAAGAAAAGAAAGAGGAACCAAAGCCAGCCAGCAAAAAGGAAGAAAAAAAGGAAGAAGAATTGGTAATCAAAGATTAACAAAAGTCTGAAGAAGACTTGGTTTTGAAATCCGAACTGGAAATGTTGGTGGAGCGATTAAAAGTATTTTAATTTTGATTGCAGGAAAACAAGCAAGAATTACATCGTCCTGCGTTGGAAACTTTACGAACTTTGATTAGGACTTCAACTTCATCAATGACTTCGGTTCCAAAACCGCTGAAATTCCTAAGACCACATTACAGTGGTCTCCAACAAGTTTTTGAAAGTTGGAAACCATCAGATACCAAGAAATTCTTGGCTGACACCCTCTCCGTTTTAGCAATGTCTTATTCAGACGAAGGGACACGGGATTCATTAAAGTATAGACTGTTAGGGACTCAAGAGGATGCTGGATCTTGGGGACATGAATATGTTCGGTATTTACAATCTAACCTAGCCATTTATCTGCAGAAATTATTGCTGAATACCAATTTTTATCAGAAAACGAAAACCAAGCACAATTAAAGATTATTCTTGAACAAGGATTGAAGCTTGTTCCATTCTTTATGTCTCACAATGCGGAAGCGGATGCCTGTGATTTGCTGATTGAACTGGAATCTTTGGACAAGTTGCCTAGCTTTGTAGATAAAGTTTCATTCCCTCGTGTTTGCTTGTATATTGTTGGGTAAGCATTGTTCACATTAGATGTGCTCCGTACGTTACTCCGCCGGATGATGTCGTTATTTTGAAAACAGCTCACCAGATTTACAAGAAATTCAATCAACATCCATCAGCATTACAAATCGCTTTGAAATTGAATGATTTGGAACTAATTAAAAATGATTTCAATACCTGTCCAGATCCACTTGTAAAGAAACAATTAGCTTACATGTTGGCAAGACAGCAACTGGTAGTTGAAACTGAAGATGAAGAGTTGCAAAACATCTTGAACAACTCTACATTGTCCGAACACTTTATGGCTCTGGCTCGCGACTTGGATGTAGTTGAACCTAAGCTGCCTGAAGATATTTACAAAACACATTTGGAAAACACTCGTATTTGTTTTTAACGATAGGCCCTGGATTAGCAGCCACTGTTGATTCAGCAAAACAAAACCTTGCATCTACCTTTGTTAATGCGTTCTTGAACTGTGGGTTTGGTGCAGATAAATTGATGATCGGGGCTGAAGATAGCAGCTGGATCTTTAAGAATAAGGATCACGGCATGATGAGCGCCACTGCTTCACTGGGGTCTATTCTTTTATGGGATGTGGAAAACGGGCTTACTCAAATCGATAAATATTTATACTCGAATGAAGATTACGTAAAAGCTGGAGCGCTCTTGGCTATCGGGTTGGTATCTTCTGGCGTCAGAAATGAGTCTGATCCTGCCTTAGCGCTATTATCTGAACATGTTAATGGCGACAAAGAAATCCTCCGAATTGCAGCCATTGTTGGACTTGGTATTGCTTATGCTGGAACTGCCCGTGAAGAAGTTCAAGATTTGCTGTTGCCTTTGGTGGCTGACACTGGAATTACCATGGAATTGTCCAGTTTGGCAGCACTGTCCCTAGGTCTAGTGTATGCCAGCTCGTGTCACGGTGAAATCACATCAACCATCTTGCAAACATATATGGAAAGGGATGAATCAAATCTCAAGGACCCATATGCGCGTATGATGGGTGTGGGGCTAGCCTTATTATTCTTGGGTAAACAAGAGTCTGCTGAAGCCCCAATCGAAACTCTAAAAGCCATTGAGAACCCTCTGGCTAAGCAAACCGAAGTCATGGTAGAAATCTGTGCATATGCTGGAACGGGTAATGTATTAAAAGTACAAAAAATGCTACATCTTTGCAACGACCACTTGGACGCTGAAAAAGAAGATCCGCTGTTCCAAGCATTTGCTGTTATCGGTATTGCCATGATTGCCATGGGTGAAGATATCGGCCAAGAAATGGCGCTTCGTCAATTCAACCACTTGATGCACTATGGCGAGCCAGTTATTAGAAAAGCAGTCCCCTTAGCAATTGGTTTGCTGTGTGCTTCCAATCCGCTGGTCAACATCCTAGATCTCTTGTCCAAATATTCCCACGACCACGATCAGGATGTATCCATAAATGCTATTTTCGCAATGGGTCTTGTAGGTGCCGGTACAAACAATGCTCGTCTAGCACAGATGCTCCGTCAATTAGCTGCATATTACCACAAAGAGCCAAACCACTTGTTTATGGTCCGTATTGCGCAAGGATTGCTTCATATGGGCAAAGGGACATTAACCGTAAATCCTTTCACTTCAGGAAGGATGCTCATGTCCATTCCAGCCACCGCATCGCTTTTCATCTTGCTAACTTCGTTTACCAGTTCAAAGACATTCTTGTTTGGAAAGGCACACTACTTTTTATATTACCTTATTCCATCTATCTACCCACGATTCCTAATGACTCTAGATGAAAGTGGCAAAGTACTTCCAGCGACTGTCAGAGTTGGTCAGGCAGTTGACGTTGTTGGACAAGCCGGTCGTCCAAAAACCATTACTGGTTTCCAAACTCATACAACTCCGGTATTATTGGCATATACAGAACGTGCAGAATTAGGAACAGAAGAGTTCTTGAGTGTTTCCCCATACTTGGAAGGATTTGTAATATTGAAAAAGAATCCAGAGGTAAATTTTATTAACATAGTATGAAGCAGATGTTGAAATGAAATAATCTGCTCAAATAAAGATATATTTTTTTCTTTAAATTATAGTCTTGCCATATCGGCACTCTTATCAGCTCAGAAATATTCCGAGTTTGAATGGGAGCCAAGTTTATCGTGTATGCTGTATAAAAATAGCCGGCCGTGAGGTAATTTGCGTGGAGCTATTCTACTCATGCTTAGTCATGCATGAAATCAGCTGAAATAATTAAAAACTTGCGAAAATTCTTGCGTAAAAATGTACAAAGACAAACGAGTATTGGTAGCGTCGCTGTTCCTACCTATTACTACAACCAATACCCTCAAAAAGAAACAATCGTTCAAAAAACAATTGCCAATATCTCCCGTATCTTTTGAAAAAACAAACAACGGCAATCCAGGTCTATACAACGCCGTTTGCTCCTTTGATTTGGACTGTATTTGGATAGGAACTATAGTCGGGCTGAACCAGGACCACGAAACCGATTCCAAATTAAATCGGTTTAATGCAAAGCCAGTGTTCTTGACAGACCAGGAACGTGATGGCCACTACAATCAATTTTGTAAACAAGTGCTGTGGAAACCGTTTCACTACCAATTCTCTGATGATTTGACAATTACAAGAATCCAAAAGAGCTGGAATTACTACAAGATTGTCAACCAGAAGTTTGCGGATGTTATTATTGCAAATTACAAAGAAGGTGATTTGATTTGGATAAATGATTACCACTTAATGCTTGTTCCGGAAATGGTTAGAAAAGTGTTGCCGAAAGCTACCATTGGTTTCTTTTTGCATATCCCGTTTCCAAGTTCGGAAATTTTTCGGTGCTTGTCAAGTAATTAACGCTAATATAGTGCGTAAAGAGCTATTAAGAGGGCTATTAGGTGCCGATCTGATTGGATTCCAGATCTATTCTTTCATGCGACACTTTTTGATGACTTGTTCACGACTATTGGGGCTAGATTCAACACCAAGAGCGATACTAATGGATGATTGTCGGGTGGCTGTCGGATCTTTTCCAATTGGGATCGACTTGAAGTCGCTAAAGGAAAAGCGGGCCCATCCAGAAGTTGCTAAATTGGTTAGTTCTTTACAGGAGAAATACCGAGGAAAGTACGTATTGATTGGGAGAGATAAGAATGACCAAGTAAAAGGAGTAGATCACAAGCTATTGGCGTTTGAAAGATTCTTGGATAACTACTCTGAATTCCAAGGGAAGGTGGTTCTGATTCAGGTGTCTCTGTCAACGGCCTCAGAGAACGAAGAGCAGTCCAATGTAGATCATTTGGTTTCCCGAATTAATTCAAAGTTTGGAAATATAGGCTATATCCCAGTCGTTTACTTGCATCAAGACATTTCTTTCCACCATTATCTAGCATTGATGACAATGGCAGATGCTTGCTTGATTACCAGTTTAAGAGATGGAATGAACCTTACTTCCCACGAATATGTGGTTTGCCAAGAAGACAAGAAAAGCCCTTTGATTATTAGCGAATTTGCGGGCACTTATGGAAACTTTGGTGCCGCTTTAAGAGTAAGCAATGCTAATGATAGGTAAACCCGTGGAATCACAAGGAAGTTTCTGAAGCAATTTATGAGGCACTGACCATGAATGAAGAAGATAAAGCTTACCGATGGAAAATGCTAAAGTCTTATATCGCCACCAACACAGGTAATTGCTTGCTAAAATAGCCCAACAATATGTTGACAGTTTTCTGGGTGATCTCATTACCGCTCACGATGAAAATATCCAAGCTTCCTCCACAAGTATTCCATTTTTACCTTTTGAATGGGCAAGGAGAGAGTATTACAAGGCTTCAAAGCGCATCCTGTTCATGGATGATGAAGGAACATTGATGACCCCTCAAGTCACCAATCACTTTAGCGATATTCAAAAGGAAAAGAAGAATGTGTTTGCTCTCCTCACTCAGCTCTGTAAAGACGAAAAGAATCATGTATATTTTATGAGTAGTCGTACCAGGGCAGAGCTGGAAGAATACTTGGTAATTCCGAGATTAGGATTAAGGTTAGCAGTGTTTAATGTAGTGCCGAATCCGGCTGTTTTGTACGATTTCCCGATCGTTCGCATTGGGAAACAATGCACAAGGACGTTGACCCATCCTGGCGTAAAAAAGTATTGGAAATCTTTGAATATTACACAGAGTAAGCTATCGCTAAAATAGTCGTACTCCGGGGTCGTTTATTGAAGAAAAGGAGATTGGAATCGCCTGGCATTTTGGATTTGCAGACCAAAAGTATGGCGAATGGCAAGCACAAGAATGCCAAAACCATATCAGCAATACGCTGCAAACTTTTCCAATTCACATCTTATCTCGTAAACACTGCATTGAAGTTTACTTGAGAAACGTCAGCAAGGCAACTGCAGCTCGACGTATTCTGCAACACCACCAGGGTAAAAACCGCCGCCATTCTTTCCAATCTGAACTCCAGTCTCCTACTTTGGATAACTCACAGGTTTCAGTCACGTCATTCAGCACTAGCACTGCTTCTTTTGATCTGTCAAACACACAAATATGCGATTTTATTTTGGCAATTGGAAACGACCGTACAGACGAATTGATGTTTGAATACTTGAACAAACTGATATCAAAACGCATGGAGTCACAAAAGTCTCAGTATCTTGATGATGAGAAAGATAGTTGCTCCATTACCAGTTACGCCGAAAGTAACAAGAGTGAATGCACGGTATCATATTCTCAGTTTCAGCAAATCAGCTGCATTACGTGTACTGTCGGCTGCAAGAGTAGTAACGCAAAGTGGCATGTCAGCAACATTAGCGAGATGATCCAAGGCGTAGAAACCCTGTTGAAATTATAAAATTATTTTTATTGCGTGTTTGTTTATTATGGTATTTTGCCGATTTTATATTGACTATATCATTAAATCAACTCGTTTTCATCCCAATTAGCTTTCAGTTTAATAAATACATTAGTCCCCTTGCCTACATTATCGACATTTACCAACCCCCGATTCAATCCAAATATCTCCCTTCAAAAACCTTGCGTAAAGTCTAGATAGCGGTAATCCATATCCATATCCAGCCATAACCTATATTAATATCAAACTACTGCAGCTCCGGGCTTGATTGGTTTCGCAGCAGTCGTGTAGTGAAACAAGAATACTTTTTCCAACAAATCTGGATCTATACCGATTCCTTGATCGCGCACTTCGAATATATAATGCTAATTAAGTGAAAAGGTACTTCTGGTGTGGTGCGCCAATGAACTATAATTGGCGGTAACTTTGAAGTATTCACTACCCCATACTCTCCAACTTTAAGTAATTCGCGTTCAATTACTGCTCGCATCGCATTCTTTAGCAATTCAAATAATATATGCTGTAAGTGACTTGTTAGAAACCCGGTACCTAGGAATATACAGCAAATCAAAGTTTTTTGATTCTGGTGTACAACTTAGCTCGATTGGCGGAGCACATCCGTACGTAATCATACATAAATCTTCCGCCAATTGCACTGATTCAGTTACTATATCTTCAATCGGTGTCTTTGTACAAAATATACCAATCATATTATCCATCGGTAATGGTCTTGATAAAGCAACACAGTGTCCAATCAACAATCGAACCGCAATCCTTTGAATATGAAATTTAGTCAAAAATTGCTGCAGTTCGTCTTTTGTCAAAAGTTTATCCAGCAGTGCTCTGTTTTCTTCCTGGGCTGCCAACAACATAATTGGTTTATGACGGGCAACAGCTCTTTCTAAAACATGAAAAAGTTTATCTGTCAAGTGCTCCGCTTTGCTAGCCAAGATTGGATCGTGGCATTCGGTTCCAAACACACTAGAATTAACAATAGAAACATTTTATCCAGATCTTCTTCTGGCGGAGCCAATTTCTCTGGTAATATTGCCTACGTTAATTCCAAATACAGGTTTTTCTGATTTGAACAGTGAAAATGGCCATGATTTACTTGGTTGTTCTGGCCAGCTGCTGGATGATTGTCCATGACGCATTCGTTCAATTTCGTCCGTAAATTCAAACAGTTCCTCGTTAATATATACATACTTGGCAAGTCTTTGTGTAGAGAGCTTTAATTTGCTTGGCGAATTCTAAATCCCTGATTTGCGGGATATCGTCGATTTCCTTACACCGCTTTGCCAATCTGACTGTAATTTCATCTTGGATTAGCTAGAGCTACCTGCTACTATTCTTGAAGCTCACTTAGCATAAAATTACCTTGTAGACAGTAAAGCTTTGTTGGGTTTGTACCTGCATCAAAGTTAAGCTACCTGGTCCCAAATGCTCCTTTACTTTTATTTTCCGGAAATGTCTGGTAGCAATTTGGCTCATCCTAGCTGTAGTTTCATTATGAAGCAGTCGTTTGAACGTTATCATTTTTTGGCTGGGATTATCACGAGGAGATGAGGATGATCAACAACGGCAAACGTTTCAACTTGAAAATGCGGTTTATTAGTGAAGATTGAAAACAACGGAAAACATTACGATGATGCCAATCAGCCAAAGTATTATAATTGATGAGAGCCACATATTAAATCTTTCCCACCAGATTGAATTTGGGTGCGGATGTTTTCTAGCAAGGGAGTAATAGCATCCCAGGCACCAAGCGAACGGACAGCAGAACCCAACAAAGAACAGAGTGCGGTGTACATTTTCCTTTGGTTGTACGAGGAATACCGTAGGTTGGTTGATGGGATACGGCTGTTGCGCGACATATTGCTGGTTTGGGTATGGATATCCTTGGTACTGCTGGTTCTGTAGCACATAGACTTGCCCATTATTTGGGTATGGTTGGGGTTGATATGGATATTGCGGGGTAAAATTCTGCTGTGGATACTGGTTGGATGGCTGGGTATACTGTGGATTAGACTGCTGGGGATATTTTGTACTTGCAAGATACGGTTGGACTTGGACTTGGTTGTTTAGTACGATTGGATATGCTGGTCTAGACGGGCCCGGATTCACTTCAATCGGATTGAGTTCTTGATATGGAGGTGGAAGGTTGTCACTTGCTTCTGGATTGATTTTACCTCCTTTCCCAGACATCTAAAAGTTAAAGTTGGGTCCACATAAAATTGGGGGTTTTATATCCAACAATGAACGTCAACTTTGCACCAGATGAATTGCGGGCTTCAGTAATTTCTCAACAAATGTCATACCTCACGCTTCCTCCGGATATAGTAGAGAACACAATTTTTTATTTTCTGAATGAATTGGATATTTGGAAACTATCGCATTTAAACAAGGAATACTATTTGAGGTTTTCCAACATCCGCATTTTAATCAAGCACAACTTGCAGTGGCCCAATACGAAATTGATACAGAAGAAAGACCGGATCATTGATGCATCGATAACAACAGACTTGGCAGGGTTCACATGGAAATTTCATTCCTTGACTATTGACACTAGCATTTTGAAGCTATTCTACACTAAAGAAGCAGGAATCCCTCCTTCCTACTTTCTCAATTTGAATATATCTGGGGATATCGAGACAGGTCTAGTCGACTTTATAAATGGTCTAAATCCGCACACGCTCAATTGCAGCAAAGTTTCAAATGCAACTCTGATGGGTATGGAAATCAACAAGATGTCGAAACTTTGCAATATCAGTCTTGCTAGGGTTGCTGGAGATGTAACCGATTTTATCTGCAGAATTAGCAATACCCCAGTAACTCATTTGGCGTTGCGAAATGTTGTTTATCAGCAAAATATGAAATATACAACAATTAAAAGCCTGGACCTTTCAAACAGCAAACTTCTTCCATCGGATATATTTGTGCTGTCTCTGTCGCTTGCAAATCTGCACTCATTAGACTTGACAAACTGCAAACTCAACAAGGAAGGTCTGAGACACATAGTACAAAAATTACCCGATTCCAATCTTGAACAGTTGCTGATTACAAAGAACGATCTATATCCCAACGATTTCACAGACTTTTTCAATATTATTCACTTGACAAAGATAAAGGAATTTGAATTTCATGGTAAATTAGGAACGAAAGCACTCGCAATGTTGATAAAGAATATTTCCCTTTCGCAGCTGCAAAGAATATACCTGGAGGTTCCTTTGGAGTGCCTGAAAGAATTTCTTATCGAATGTGGCAAATCAAAGATACATGATTTGACATTGATCAAATCATTTCAAGGAAATGAGGTTTGTAAAGTACTTGCTCAATATATCAATATTATACCTCTCGAAAGACTAGGCTTCTCCCTATACAACATGACAGTTGGCGGTCTGGAGGCTTTATTCAAATCTCTTACAGCAACCCGCATCAAACAATTTTCCATTGACCAAGGAGATTTTTGCAACAAAGCGCTGGAAACAATCTCAACCTTTCTTCCATCAACGAAAATCCAGGTCTTGGCTCTCCAGTCTAACAATTTTGATGACAATGGTGTAAGCAAACTAGCGGATGGCACGTCGAAAGTCAGGCAGTTACGATTGGCGGGTAGAGTTTCAAAAAAGGGCATCGATGACATTGTTTGCAAGAGTACAAATATTCATGAACTGGAAGTGTTCACGACACTGCTAGATAACAATCAACGCAACGAAATCAAGGCTCTTTATCGTCATTTGTTAATAAAACTTTAACTTTTGCTACGGTTGATTATTGTTTGACGTAGAATATAACTATTTGAGCAGCAGCCGTCTAATTCAAGAAACATTCAGCACCGCTGGCATCAGAATAAACAACTGTTTAATTTGTCTTTATTAGTAGATATTCCACGCTTTCAACCATTGCCTGGATGTCCAGTTACTTGCCGGACCAACCATGCCAAAGGTGAAATCCCAGAAATAAATGAATCCTAATGTAAAGCACAGCCCAATCAATGCAAGCCCGCCTTGATGAGCGACTTTTGGTAATTTGCCCAAGAGGTGGTCGGCAAGAGTTACAAACGTTACCATTGCAAAGTACAGCGCAGGAAAGTAATGGTGCAGACTGTGTTAGAAATAGCACTTACTACATGACTCTACCCATAATATAGAATGGAATATAGTGTAAAAACCACCCAAGCAATCCTACTTCTGCCTGGAACAAGAAATCCGCCCACTCGTCTACAATAAAATCATAACTACCTGGACCAAAATCTTTCAATCCTCTAGCTTGTCTAGTTACATAGAAAATCACAGTTACTAGCAGACCAACAAGCGATGCTGTTGTGGACCACCAAATAAAAGGATTGCCGAGTAAATAATATTTTACATCGGTGTCTGACCATCCGCAAATGCGAAGCCCTCGAAGTAAGAATGGCCAGTGATACGGCTTTGATTCGAGCTGCCCCATTTCTTTGAATGGGTCTGGTGTTAACGCATTATTTGACGACCACATAGCAACGTTCAAGTCCATAAAATCTCTTAAAAAGCTGGATTTGTAAGCATTGTGGCCGCCAGGAGGCAATTTCGGATTGACATGTAATTCAATATTCCACATTACAGATTTTGAATTTAGTTCTGGCTTCTTTTGACAAACCACTTCTCCTTGTTTGAACCCCCATTCCGGTAAAGTAACACCGTCTGATCTAAGCGCACATCCAAGGTTAACATGCATTAATCTGAATCTTGTGGTCAGCGAACGGAATTCGTTATGCGAATTGTCATGAATATCCTACATTAATAATGACTCACATCAACTTTTTCAACTCTCCAATGGTCGTTAGTATCATTAAACGCACCATAACCACTAACTTCGTAATCAGACGACGTGACTGGAGCATCTACCCTGTGTGAATGCAAATTCTTTGACGTTTGTTCGTGGACAAAGTTAAAAAAGCATTACCGAGCCTGATGATATCTCCATCTTTGACAAACTCTGGCGCATCGTCTTCATTTCTATCACTGGCTCCCCAAACCTTTTCAACTTTCCATTCATTGTTCAAATCCTTATGCGAGTACGTTGTAACTTGCTGTTGTTCAGAACCTTCTGGGAATTTTTGAACGTGAGAGTGTAATAAACCCCCACCTCTAGCGTTATTTTTAAGGGATATTTTAGAGCCGTAAGCAAGAGCTAGCATTAAAACCATGATTACTGAGTGGATTTGAACTGAAATCATTCCCGCCTAATCCGGCCTGGAATAAGGAACTCATTTGTGCGTCTCCAGGTCCAGAATGATTCAAAATTGCAAAGTGCAACACAAACGAGAACATGTATACTAAAATTGGAACGATAATCAAACATACAACTCTCGAACCCCAGTGAATAATTTGAGTTCTAAGTGGCAGCCTGATATTTCCATATAATTCCCATAAATCTTCAATGGTATGCAGTCCAACGAGGGCAATAGAAAATAATCCGACCCATTTGACGCTGAAATCAACAAAAAGCTACCTAGATACCAATCCTAATGAAACACCGCTTAAAAGCAACCAACCGAACCATTCAGGTGAAAATACATCTGTATTTTGGTATGTTCTGAAAACGCAGACACAGTAAACTGCAAAGCAAGTGAAAAACAGCAACATTGCGTCAAGCAATATAAATCTGGTAATAGTTGCCCAAGCATTATCTACATTAAGAGATAAATACCAACAATAGTCATTACTGCGAGCAATATTGCAGCTCCATGGGATAATCGGAGATGGATAGCAGTCCAATAAGCTAGCGGAGTGCAAAAAGCACCAAATAACCCATTGAAAAATCTCATTACCCCATAACTAACTTCTTCAGGATATTTCGCCCCAGATTCAAACTCAAATTTTCCGTTAAATCCACCCAACGTTCCAGCAAAGGCATTCAACATCTTTCCTAGTGGGGGATGAACGTCAAAATAAAACGTGTGCTTGATATAATACCCTGCAAACTTCCTAGTGTTACTAAAGTGTACCCAAAGTGCGCTTCATCCCATACTACATGATCCGAGAATGATATTTTGTACAGTCTAGTCCATAGTGCAATCGCAGTTAAAATCAAGCATACGATTGTGCTTCCTTTCGGAACTGTGCGCAAAACTCGAGTCTAAAATTAAAACAAAGCTACTTTGGAGTGAACCTTTTCTTCCGTTTCATAAATAACTGGAGTGGTGATTTTAGGTTGTGGTTTTTTCCTTTGTTGCAATCCAAAGTCTTGAGATGACATTTGTTGCTTTTTGAATCGTGTTGGAAAAATATGAAAAAAGTTATTTATTTTCTAATTGCTCTATGTGTGAAAGAGGAATAATTGGAGGCTGATATTCTTGTTCCCTAGTTTCTTGGACGCTGGGTTTCGCAGAAAGCAGCCCCAAATTCAACATTGGAGGTTGTGCTTCAGATATAGACGGACTACCAATATCTGGAAGCTGCTCTGCCGTTTGAGGGGCAACAACTGGGACAGCTTGGTCTACTGTTGGGCTAGAAGTGAACCGGGCTGTTGGCATTACTACCGCAGGCGTTGTAGTTTGATTATTTTCAGATAAATGAATACTTGTATTTACAATACCAGGATATGACATTGAAAGCTGCGGGATTTGAGTTAGAACAGGGACACTTGGCAAGTATGTTGAAGATGGCGATATCGGCAAAGCTGCAGTACTATAAACTAAAGTTGGCTGAACTGGTGGAGAAATATTCACAAAATAATTTTCAGGGACTGTAGATAGCGCAAGTTCTGGGACATCGTTTGCTAATTTTGGAGATCCACGAGTGCTTGAAGTCGCCAAACTTTCATGTAATTTATCCAGACCTGTCCTACCTATTGAGTTTGTGACAATAGGCAGATTAATCCCGGTGTTGACAAGCGGCGTTTGTGGAAATATTAGGGACGATCTTTTGGAATTTGTGTCATACTTCAATTGCAATGGCTGCGCAGAAGTTGCGGACTGTTGCTCAGAACGGGTATTAGACTGAGTATCATAGGGCTGTGATGGTTTACCGAAAGGAGTACTGTAATTCGACACTTGGTCAGATTTTGCCTTCTTTTGAGACCCAGCATCCGAAATCAATGGTGCGATTTCATCTTTCTTGAAATACCACAATACAGCCGCAATCGCAATTCCAATAACAACAGCAACCGCACAAGCAATCCCGACTATGGCTCCAGTTGAAATCCCGTTTGAGGAACTATCAGTTGGTGCGGTTGGAGTGCTAGAGGTGCTAAATGTTTGAGTTGCACTGGGAACTGCTAATGTAGTTGTTGGGAGTGCTGATGTTAAACAAAGGTTTACCCTGGCAAAATTTGACTCCAGAGCAATTTGGAATTGACGTAGCCGTTGGACACATGTAAGTATCAAAGGAACATCCTTTGTTTCCATCGCTTAAATTTCCAGCAGCAACGTTGACACTACCTGGGATATCTCCAGTAATGAAATTGTCTTTTAAATCCAAGTAAACCAAACTTGCACCGTTCAAGCTAACAAGAGGGCCAGTCAACATATTGTCATTTAAATACCTAATGTTAGCTTGATCAATACAAGATTTGCAAACCGATTTGGCCCAATGAAGCAGGCAGTTGTCCGGTAAGTGCATTATTGTTTAAAATTAGTGATTTCAATCCAGCCAAAGTTGAAATTGAATTTGGAATCGTGCCTTGCAAATTCTTTCCATTCAATGCTCTACCATTAATATTGAATCACATTTTCTTGATGTTTTTATTGTCGTCGCAGCCAATCCAAGACCAGGTACAACAATCCCCGCTTTCAGCTAACGACGTTGGAGAGCCAAAGGAGGGATATACTTTAGCTAATGCGTCGCACGACATTTGAATTGTTGGCTACTTTTTTTCCTTTAAATAATCCCGAAAAACGGACAAAAGAGAAATTCGGGGGTTTTTGAACAAAGACAGTAACGTGTTTTGTCGTTTAAGGCTGATCTCACCTATTCAATTATCAAAATTATGCTCATACTATCTGGTTAGAAGAGTAACTCCATTCCAAATTTTCAAAGTGTACAATTTCGTATAATTTAAATAAATAATATATTAACCAGCCAATTATCTAACAGGGTAGCATGTTCTACAATTTCTATCGTAACATCCGTTAATGTTACTTTTACGAACTGGCTGCGGTCGGCTGTAAACAGTATCGTAGCCCTTAGCCGCTGATACCAGTATGGCTTCTTTCAGTGCTTCTATCATATCATCTCTGGATCTGATGAACTTTATATCGCAGGCATTCATCAAGGTGGAATAGCAGGTTAGCCGAGCCTTGATCAGTTTGACTCGGTTTTGGAAATGGGAGACTACGTTTTCAGGTGGAATTCCATAGCAGCTATCCAAATTATCGCAAAAGTCGGGCCGGATAAACTTTTTGGTTATTTCCAAGTTGAACACAAACAGTCTGTTGGAAGTTAGACTGGCATTAAAGATTTTCGTGAGCGTGGATTGCTTTTCTGCTGAATTCAGGGTTTCAGAGAATAACCCTATGAGCTCTCGGCTATTCGTTTGGCGAATCCATCTAACTTGTCTTGCAAGGTGTTCTCCAATCAAAACCTGCTTCATATTCCCGTTCCTGTACGAAAGATACTTTCTTCCAGACAGTTGAAGGTTGTCTGATGTCAAGAACAGTTTAATCAAGAATTCCCCAAGGTCTTTACACTTTCTCTTTGATCTACCGTCTTCATTCTGCAAAAAATCACGAACTGAATAATCAATTTGATTTTGAATGGAGGGGAATTCTTTGATCAACCTCATGAATATTCTAAGCAGATGGACATAGGCAACAATGCAAGACTGAGATTCAAACACCTTTCCCTGCATAATTTGTACCACTTGTTTGTTCATTAGAGCGGGCAAGACTTGTAGGATCATCAGAGGTTTGAAGTCATTCTTGATGCTCCCACTTTCCCCTTTGGAAATGACGGAAATGGTAGTTGTGAGAATATTCAAATATGTCTGGAATCTTTCTTCGTTGACGTAAATTGGCAGCCAGTTTGTGAACTTGTTTCCTGAAGCAGTGCGCATTGATCTATACTGCGAGGTAGATACAGCGTATTCATCCATGTACGCTTCATATGAAATCAATTCTGGGTGTAAAGTGGACTGTATCCTGCCGACTGAATCGCGATAAACATCAAGCGGATAGCCCAAGCAAACTAACGGATCTTCGATTACATTTCTCTTTGTAATTGAACAGAATAATTCCCTTTTCGCTCTTTCCTTTATTGGATCCTGTTCCTGCTGTTTGTCCAGCTGTACTTGAGCTTCCAAGTTTAGTGGTGGATAAGGTTCTTTGGTAGAGTGTTCACAGCCCATACACACAAACTCCTCGTCCATATTTCGCAACTCTTGGATTTGGGACGAGGTAGCAACCCTGCCATCAGGGTCAGCAAAGAAAGCTTGCATATTGATCATCAACCCTATGAAATCGCATGAAGAAGTCCAGCCAGTTCCAGCAGTAGCACTAGCTTGCATGTATGCAAAGTTTCCAAGAAAGTCAGCACAAATACCGTTGCTTTGAAAAACGTGATGATGGTGACGTTCGTCAAAAGCGTAGCTGCTCACCATTCTTCCAAAAGGCGGCGAATATGGATAATCTTCATTGATTGACAATTCCCAATGAACCAAAAGTCCTTCATATACCCCTTCCATTACTCTAGTTGTAACGTGAAACTTGTCCGAGTCAATTTGAATGATCGAAATCCCAGGAATTGGTGATTTGACTAACGCAGTATAGTGTCGGTAAGCAGTTTTACGAGCGGAAAGAATTGAAGGTTTTGAGCCAGTGAGCATTAAATTTCAGTGGTTTCCCAAAGTTTAAATATCTCGTTTTCGGTGACGTGAATGAGTCATTTACAGTAAAAATGTAAATTAGTCAGATGAATAGCAGCTGAACGAAAACGAGAATACTACGGCAAGGAAAGAATAAATAAGTTTGTGGCATTTTTATTTTAGCTGTTTGGGATTGCTTCGGCTTGGACATGCTGCTTCTTTTTGGAAAACTTTCTATCTGAAATGTTGCTTTTTGGAGATTCTGTTCCTTTCTTGTCCGCAGCGGCCACAATGTATCTATTTTCAATAACTTTATCTATTGTTGGCGAATTTTCATTTTGATCGACAATCACTGGGACTGATGGATTTACACTTATTCTTTTCAATCTTGGAGAGGGACTTGCGAGCTGCCCCTCATACTTTGATTTAATAGTGTCCAGCGTGTTCTCTAGCTCTTCAAATTCGCGCTCTCTTTCTGCCAAGTCTATTGGTGCCAGCCCACTCTGGGTCAGTCTTCCTGGTTGAACGTCTGACCCCCTTTCGGAATTTGATCGTGGCCTTGTTTTTGGGGAAGTATTTACTTGTGCAGTTTGGGCATCAAACTTTGGTTTGACGTTATCCAAAACCTTCTCCAATTCATTAAATTCAACCTCTCGTTTAGTTGCGCTAATTCGCATTGCAATCGATGGATCTTTCTTTCTATCTGACTTTGGACTTGCCAACGACATTAATTTTTCCATAGTGCTGCTATGTTTAATTTGATCTGTTGCAGTTTTCTGTGATTTGTCTGCAAATGGATTCAAAGCGGATATCGCCTCAGCAACAGATTTTCTCCTATGTCTCGGAGTATTTGCCACCACTAATAAATTAGTGCTATCTCTCCCAACAGAGTTGTTTGAGCTTGTTGGATGCAATCCTTGCGAAGTAGACTTGGCTTCTGCACTTTGATCGTTGTATTTTGACGAAAAAGCATCAAGTACTTGTTCCATATCCTTGAAATCCTTTTCTTTCTCTGCTGCATCCTGTTTGGATTTGTCAGAAAAAGGGTTATACTGATGAACTACTTCTTGAACGGATGTTCTTCTAGCACGAGTGGCAGGAACAGCTTCCTTTGGAATATTTCCAGTTGAAGCATCTGCAGGAGATTGGATGTCAACGGAATTGATTGAAATTACAGGTGACGCTTTGAATTGTGCACTTTGACTAGTGTATTTAGAAGAAAATGCGTCCAGTACATTTTCCATGTCCTTAAAATCCTTTTCCCTCTGTGCTTGTGATTTCAGCAAGTCTGCACTTTCACTCTTTGCAACTCCCGATTTCGCTCCAACTGTTAAACTAGCTCTTCTAACAAACTGAGAAGATTCTGATTTCTTGATTGGTTTTGATTCTGGTGCTTGCTTCATTGTTGCCGATTGGTTGTCGATTCGTCCCGGTGCTTGATCTAGCGACTTTTCTAATTCCTTGAAAAACTTTTCTTTCTGTTCTTTGGTAGCGGTATCGCTTTTTTCCTTCTTTTTTAAAATTGCACCTCCGGTAGTTTGTGCCCTTCCAATTGCAAATTGATTAGTCTCTCCCTGCTTAATAGTCGGTCTAGAATGAACATCTTTACCCAGGTACAATAGTGGTTGATCAACTACAACAGCACCTGGCTCTTCTGGTTGATAGTTTTCATTCATTGTCTCCAACGGTGGTTTTTGAAGTATAGTGTCGGGTGTTTTTGCGTCGTTTGTAGAGGTTACAGATTTGCGAGGTATTGATTGTCTCGGATTCATGTTTATTGTATCAGTTGGGCTTACTGCATCATTCTTGTTTGGAAAGTTACTTGATTTTGATGGTGGTAATGACAGTTTTGGAACATTGACAGGTGGGGTAGTTGCTGAAAGTCTCTTGGAGTACGTAGCGGTTTGTGAATCATATCGTGGCTGAAAAGCATCTAAAATCACATCTACTTCTTGGAAATGTATTTGTTTCATTTCTTCTTTAGATAAAGCATCTTGCATTGGCATTCTGCCTCCCATCCTTTCCAAATGGCCCTGCATTCTCCCAAAGAACATTGTTCTTTGCTTTTCTTCGCTTGTCTCGTATCTTTGGTTGTTTAACTGTCCTTCTACTCTATCTAATTTTTCGTGGATAATCGCAGCCTGTTCATTCTTTAGCATTTGGGGAGATTTCCATTCCTATGTTAAAAAATACTTGCTTGCTCCGTCATTCTGTGCTTGACTTGTTTTTCAATCACATTTCCAAGGATTTTTGATTGGAAATGGGTTGTTGAAGGGCCAACTTCCGCGCATTGGTCTGTCATCTTTGAAGCTGACAACTTCCAAATCAACTCCATTGTTTTTTCCATGTCATTTTCTCGCTTAATTGCTCTTTGGTCCTGGTATGAACTATTTCCAGCAATAAGTCTATCGATGAAAGCAAGAATCTGAGCTTTAGACAATTCCAATTGTTTTCTGGAAGACATTTCACTGGTTTGAGAGACATAGCGAGGCGAGGTAGTCCATAACCGTTCTGTAGCAGCCATGATTTGATCCAATGCTTCTAATTCCAGTGTCATTGATTTCTTTGTGTGTTTACCGCTTAATACATTCATGATCTTTAATATCCTTTCCCATAACTTTGATTGCTCTTCCGTCAAATTCTTTGTATTTAGTTTACTGTTGAGGATAAAGTCTGAACACATCAATTGGAATTGTTCGTATGGAATCTTGTAATATTTTGGGGTTTCAATCACCATATCTGACGCGATTGTAGGTAGTTCCGATGGAATGGTTTCAAAAAACAGCATTATAGTATTAGACAGCACTGCAAGCAACGGTGTATAGGTTTCTGCACTGCTTACCTTTCCATTCTTCTTCTTTCCTGAAGGAGGTGTTCCAGTTCCTTTTGAAAAGAATGATTTTAATTCCGATGGAGATTTCAGTTCTGAGGGAGATTTCAGTTCTGTTGGTGAATGAACTTCGGTTGGTGATTTTAATTCTTCGAACTCTGATTCCTCGACCAGCGTTCCCAAAGTATCCAGACATCTCTGTCCCAATTTGTATAGAGTATTGAGCACCTTGTAGTCCTAAAGTTACAGAGGTATTACTTGTGTGTCCATAATATTAGTCAAAGAAAGGAATGGATTCTGGTGTAATACCAACAATGGGGACTGCATAACAATGAATTTACGAGCCCTAGATTTGGAATGGAAAGTAACAAGTACAAATTTGTATCAACTGAGAAAACAAAACATAGTTCAATTGAATTTAAACCAGATCCTTTCCATTTTTGATTTGGAAACTATCTCGTTAAACCGCCAATACTATTATCGTGCTTTTTTATTTCTATTTCAATTATTACCCGCCATCTGTCTTTAATGATTGTCTTAATGATTGCCCGCCTCCATCTTCGGCCATCTTGTATCTCGTGCCAAAATTACTTTGAAAAATGATTGCGGAAATCATAAAGTCTGGCAAGTACAATGATATATTGGCAATAATTAAAGGGTTCAGAAATGGTGCAGTATACGGTAACACTCATTTAAAATAAAGGAGCCAAGATTCGATTTCCTCATGCTTTGGTAATGACTTTTCTATTTCGCCGTTCCGACCCAAAGACAATGGCCAAGCAAATATTGCAATTAACGTACCAACATTCAAAGAACCTGGCCTTCTTTGTTACCATTTACAAATCCTTGCTGTTGGTTCAGAGAAAAATCAAAGGAGCAGAGCATAATGCAGATTCATTCATTGCAGGGTTAATTGGAGGCTATATTATATTTGGAACTGATAATGCGGTTAATCAACAAGTATTTTTTACTAATTCAAGATTGTCTTGTACTTGTTTTCGCGTATTAGCACTGGTCTCGCCAGATTGGCGCACGACAAAGGATATGTACCAGCTCCTGACTATTCGTTTGGTATGTTTGCTGCGGTAACTTGGGGTGTTGTTATGTGGTTGTTCAGACACAACCGCAACAGTCTTCAAGGCGGATTACAAGCTTCCATGCAGTACTTGTATAATGATAGTGACAAGTTTACAGATTTGCGCACGTTGCTCTGGCACAATAAATAATTGCTTACCTCATATATAATATTAGGGAGACGATGTGCTTGATATTATTATGCAGCAGTACAGTACTGTTCCGAGAATCTGCTACCACCTTCTGGGTTTAGCTGGGCATCTGAGATATGTAATTTCACTTTCATTGTTTACTCCATATAATTGAAGATAAGAATTTCAAAGAGTGCTCGTATTCCAAATGGCTGTTGTAATTAGCACAACCATGTCCGAAATTTTTTGAAATCCAAATGGGAATACAAGGGCTGTTGCCATTACTCAAAGAAATCCAAAAGCCAATCAATCTAGAGTCGTTGAAACATCAATCAGTTGGAATTGATGGATATGTATGGCTACACAAAGGAGCGTTTGGATGTGCTTTGGAATTACACACTGGAGTTCCCACAAAAAAGTACCGGATATTTAACTAGGTATGTCGATTACTGTATGAAAAAGATTGATCTACTGCTTTCCCTAGAGATATGGCCAGTGGTTGTATTCGATGGTGGATATCTACCCTTGAAAGAAAAAACAGAAATCGCTAGAAGGACGAGCAGGACTAGTAAGAGAGAGCGCGGACTGCAGCTGCTGAAAGACGGAAAGAAAGAAGCTGCCCGCGAAGTGTTTCAAACTTGTATAGATGTCACACCAGAAATGGCGCTTGAATGGATATTGGAACTAAGGAAAAGGAATATTGAATATTATGTCGCACCATATGAAGCAGACGCTCAGTTGGCATATCTGAATAAAACAGGGGTTATATCGGCAGTAATCACGGAAGACTCTGATTTATTGTTATTTGGATGTCAAAGAGTAATATACAAGCTGGATCACCAAGGCAACGGACTGGAGATTAACCTAAGCGATTTATCTCAGATAAAAGCTCTGCGGTACTTGCCCCATGAAAGATTCGTTCAAATGTGCATATTATCTGGCTGTGATTACCTCAATTCCCCTCCAGGAATAGGTTTAGGCAAAGCAACTAAACTGTTAAAGAATGAAAACGCCATTGATTTAATTGGTAAATGGGATAAATGGAAAACAGTGATTGATGCTCCAAAATTGGAACTGGGTTATTTGGAAAAGTTTAAAAAAGCTGAAATGGTTTTCAAACACCAGAGAGTATATTGTCCAAATGCAAAGGCATTAAGGCCATTGAATGATTTTCCCGAAGGATTTGAACTGTCGGACGAGATTTCAGAGTATATTGGCCCGTAGTTTATAGTTTAACCTAGCGATTTGCCAGCCTACGATGCCCAAATGATTGCTGAAGGAAATATGTGTCCAATCAGTAGAGAAAATTTCGTATTGAAACCACTAGACAGTAAAAAAGAAAATATTGGTCGCAAAAGACTTTCTTTGAACGAACCCTTTAAAGTTTCAAAACATTTCGGAAAAGGAGTGCAGATTTTGAGCAATAGAACTAATTCAAGTAACAGCAATACCGATTCCTCAGTGCCAAGTAAAGAAGTTGCGTTGGAAAGCAAATACAGATCAAAAGTCTATTCGTTAAAGCAAGCAGTGCCAAAACCTGCAGTCCCAAAGGTACAGTCCAAGTATGTAGTTTCCCCATATTTCCCAAAGAAAAAGGTAAAGCTTGGCTGACTATCAGAGTATTTTGGACCTGTTTCAGCGCAAAGAGTAGGTTGTAAGTCGTAGATTAAGCTCTAAAATACAATTATACCATAAGCTTTTTAATAAAAAGGAATTTATTCAAAAAATCATTTGCCATAGTTGAGATCATCATGTCTGAATTTACGTGATGTTCCGATTGGCTTCAATCGGATAGAATTGACATCGGTGTAAGAGATTTCTGGAGTAACCAGACCAGGAGCCTTTTGCACAACAGGTTGTCCGTATCCATCAACAACCAAGTCTGGTTTTTGGCAGCCAAAGCCTTTGTAGAAAGTAACTTGGATACCTGGAGTCAATTGCAAGATTTCTTGGATTCTGTTTCCACCAATTGCTTGAACACCAAAGCAGCCAACATTACCGCCAGTTTCAACTTTCCATTGGCGTAATCTGAATTGAATTGCAGGAGCAGTTGGATTGTTAAAGTCATAATCGCTAGAATCTTCGTATTGGGAGTGGTAGTAATCGCCTTCGTCGCCATCATCATCGTAGTTTTGAACTTGATTATGTTCAATGTGGTATCCAGAAGTACCGATTGGCTTCAAGCGAATAGAATTGACATCGGTGTAAGAGATTTCAGGGGTTACTGGTCCAGCAGACTTTTGCACAACAGGTTGTCCATATCCATCAACAACCAAGTCTGGTTTTTGGCAGCCAAAGCCTTTGTAGAAAGTAACTTGGATACCTGGAGTCAATTGCAAGATTTCTTGGATTCTGTTATCGCCAATTGCTTGAACACCAAAGCAGCCAACATTTCCACCAGTTTCAACTTTCCATTGGCGTAATCTGAATTGAATTGCAGGAGCAGTTGGATTGTTAAAGTCATAATCGCTAGAATCTTCGTATTGGGAGTGGTAGTAATCGCCTTCGTCGCCATCATCATCATAGTTTTGAACTTGATTATGTTCAATGTGGTATCCAGAAGTACCGATTGGTTTCAAGCGAATAGAATTGACATCGGTATAAGAGATTTCAGGAGTTACTGGTCCAGCAGACTTTTGCACAACAGGTTGTCCGTATCCATCAACAACCAAGTCTGGTTTTTGGCAGCCAAAGCCTTTGTAGAAAGTAACTTGGATACCTGGAGTCAATTGCAAGATTTCTTGGATTCTGTTTCCACCAATTGCTTGAACACCAAAGCAGCCAACATTTCCACCAGTTTCAACTTTCCACTTGCGCAACTTGAATTGGACAGCAGGAGCAGTTGGGTTATTAAACTCATAATTAGCAGAATCTTCATAGGAGCTTGAACCACCATCTCCATGAGGGACAAGTCGAAGAGATTGGATATCAGTTGTAGTGAATGGGTTGTCAACAGTACCAGCAGTTACGAAACCACCATGTCCAATCAATCCTTTGCAGTTTGTTCCAGTGTAGAACTTTACTTCAGTGCCAGGGGATAAGGATAGAATGCCTGTAAGATGGCTGTTGCCTTGGGCTGAAAATCCAAAGCAGCCAAAGTTTCCTCCAGTTTCAGCAATATCATTTTGTCTTTTGAGTTGAACCCGAGGTGCATAAGCAAGTGAGCTAGCGATCAGTAATGGTACAAGTTGCATCTTGAGATTTCAGAAAATTCGTTGCTCTTAAAGGTAGTGGTGGCTTAGCATCAGAACTGCGGTTCAAAAAAAGTGCACATTGATGTGGGAGCTTATCGGTTCCTGTTCCCACAGTTTTTGGGAGTTGTTAGCATACTTCTGGCTAGCTGTTTACCGTGTTTTGGGCTGCATTCTCCCAACTGCTGAGCTCCATCCTAACTGCTGAGCTTCCATCCAAACTGTCAAGAGTCCAACCCAAACCCATTGGAAATGAGGTTAATTTGATGTGCAGAAACCTGGACAAAAAGTTTAAAAATGATTGAAATTGCAGGAGATAAAAAATCACTGCAGGCACTAGACTTGAAAGAAATCAAATCCCACTTGGAAACCAATTACGTCTCTGTTAAAACCCACACCCCATTTGCCTACAGGGATTACCTTATCAATTTCAATTACAATGAACAGATTCATCAGTTGTCCCCCAATGATGAGTTTGTCACGTACGAACTTTACGATTCGATAGAAGTTGAACCAAATTACAGCCTGTACCGACTGCCATTCAAATCGTTTTATTCTTTGTATGAACAGCTTTATTATAAAGGCAATATCAAGCATTCGCTGCTGGACTTTGTAGATTCAATCGCTCTATTTTCCTCAAAAGGCATAACCAAAGTATCAGTTAATAAGCTGGTGCTGCTCTATGGACCACCAGTAAAGCGTATTTAATGATAGGGTATCAGATTGCTGATTTAGGGACTGGCAAGACATCGCTTGCCAAAGCTGTAGCTCAAAAGATTTCAATCTACCGACCGTCAGTACTGGTTGAAATCAATACAAACTCATTATTGAGTAAATTCTATGCAGAAAGCTCAAAACTAGTAATCCAGGTATTTGAAAAAATATACGACTTGATGAAGCACAAGTTTGTAGTTGTGCTAATGGGTAATTGAAATTAATGCAGACGAAGTTGAAAGTTTAACTGCAGCACGCAAGACTGCTGTTTGTGGGCTGGAACCAAGTGACGCAATCCGCGTAGTCAATACGATTCTTACCCAAATTGACAAGTTGCAATCCAAGAGCAATGTACTAGTAATAGCAACATCGAATATTACTGAAGCCATTGATGAAGCTTTTTTGGATAGAGCTGATTTAGCATTATTGATCGATAACCCTAGCAGTGAAGCTATTTACCAAATCTTGTATGGCGGACTGAAAGAGCTGAGTGAAAAGAAATTGATTGCTGATATGGTTTGTAACTGCGATGAGCTGTGGAATGTCAGCAAGGAGTTGGAACGAAAGAATTCTAGCGCTCGTAAAGTTGGTAAATTGCTGCTAGTGGCCCACGCAACAATCATTCAAAAAGACCAGGCTTCATACGCAGAATACTTGGATTCAATTGCTAAACTAGTTTGAAAATATATTTATTTCAACTTCTTTGATGATATGTCTCTCTAATGTTAATTGTATTTACAATTGCTTCCAAATAGAATTTCAAGTGCTCTGGGTCGTGGTCTGGATACATCCCATGGCCCAAGTTGGCAACATACTTTTCAACTCCGAATGCTTCAATCATTCTTTCAACGTTCTTGTAGATTGTTTCTTTGCTTCCGTACAACAATGATGGGTCGGCATTTCCTTGCAATACTTTGGTTTTTGCAGCTTCCCTCGTCTTTTTAGGATCCATAGTCCAGTCAATTTGAATAACATCAAATTTAGTCTTGGCAAGGTTTTCAATTGCATAATGAGAGCCTCTTGCAAATATGCTAGATGGGACGCTGTATCCTAATGCATCTGTTTTTTCCTTTACCTTGTCGACGATTTGAATAAGATAAGGTAATACAAATTCATTAAACAATTGCGCAGACAGTTCGCCAGAATTAGATTCAAAGACTTGATACAGCTACATTATAAATATTTACTTGTGCACCAGCTTTTACTTGTCCAACCAAGAATGGAATAATGACATCAGTAATCTTTTGAAGTAAGATTCTACTTTCTTTTGGATATTTGAATAACCAGGATTTGGCTTTGCTGTAGGTTTTACTTCCACTTCCTTCAATCATGTAAGCCATCAACGTCCATGGGCCGCCAACAAACCCGTATAATGGCACTCGGCCATCCAACTTTTGTCTGGTAAGGGTGATTGCTTCAAAAACATACCCCAAAGTTGCATCGACATCCACTTTTTCAGTCAGTCTCTTTATATCGTCGGGTTGTCTGATCGGCTCAGGGAAAGTAGGTCCTTTTCCTGGAACCATTTCGCAAACAAGTCCCATTGCTTGTGGAACAACCATAATATCACTGAAAATGATTGAAGCGTCAAGCAAATCCCCGTATCTGTCAATTGGCTGTAAAGTAACTTCGCATGCAAGTTCCGGTGTTTGGCAAACTTTAAAGAATTCATTATTTGCTCTTCCCTTTCTGTATTCTGGCAAGTACCGTCCAGCCTGTCGCATAATCCAGACTGGGAGTTTGTGAATCTTTTCGCCTTTAATTGCTTGAAGGATCAATTTGTTTTTCAAAGGAGGAAAGTCCTTATCATGCAATGCTTTGTATTTTTCTGTTCGTGCTTTCTTTTCTGTTGGGGACATTTTTTAGATTTCAAAATCAAAAATCAATTTTATTTAGTAAAAGTAGTACATCATATTGTTTGCATCTCTAGGATCTAATTCACAGGCACTTTCTTTCATCTTTTCGGCAGAGATTTCCCGCTATCGTTAATCAACAATTACAATAGAATCCAAGAACATTTCTACTGCCTCTGGGTCGGTATCCGTGTCTATATCGTGATAAATATGGGCCACGAGTTTGTTGGTTGTATATTCCGTAAGCATATTTTCAATTTTTTTGTTAATTTCTTGTCTATTGGAGCCTGTCAATTGAGAAAGATTGAAATAAGCCAAAAGGACTTTGCCTCTGGATATTTCCCGCTTTTCCTTTGCATCATACCAAGCGGGGGTTTGGATTAATTCGGCATCGGTGTAGCACAATCTGTCAAAGACATAGTGGTTGGTTCCAACAAAGACACTGATTTGACTCTTGTATCCAATATCATCCAAACGTGATTTTGCTCCTACTAAAAGTTGAATCATGAATGGATAGATGTATTGGTCAAACAAATCCTTTGGCAGTTCTTCAGCATTAGGTTCGTGGACATGCAGACTCTATTATAAGCATAAATTACTTGACAGCCCATTCGCTGTTGATCCCACATCAAACCTGCTTGGAAATTCACAATTCTTTGAAGCAAGACATGGGAATGCACCCTTCTATTTCTTAGCCATTCTTCGGCAATTGCTGATTTTCTGCAAGCTCTTCCCTCCAACATGGTGCAAAATATTGTGTATGGCCCTTCAATGATACCCACTAAAATAGCTCTTCCGTCCAGTAGTGTCCTTGCTTTTACAATACTTTCCATAATATAAGAAAACTTTGCATCGGCATCAAATTCCTTTGGCGGCAACCTCCTTAAATCCTCTGGCTCTCTGATTGGGTTCTTTAATACTGGTCCATACGCCGATAGCTCTACCGTCAACCCCATTGCTTGCGGGATCATCATTGGGTCGTAGAACATTGCAACTCCGTCAACTTTCCCTTCATATTTGATTGCTGGGATTACTGTTGCCTTTGCAGAAAGTTCTGGGTCTTGGCTGACTCGAAAGTATTCATTCAAGTCTCTAACCGTACATTCTTCTGCTGTTAGAAACACTCACCTGGTAAATATCGTCCATGTATCCACACTGGTATTCTTGGTAATTGCGACCCTTTGTTTGCATGAATCAGTAATTTGTTCTTGGTGTCTGGAAAATCTCTGTCGTACTTGGTCTTGTATGTGCTATTTCTACTGCGCTTTAGCAGAGGACTTTGAAACATTAAAAAAGTTTGTGCAAGCTCTTGCCTCTTTGAAATCACAAACACAAGATTCAAAATACAGCGGAAGCATTATACCAATTCAAAGTGCTGGCCAGAAATGCTTTGAATATATCAGTCGTAGAGTGGGTCGCGTGTTCAATTACAAAAGCTTGACTGAATTCCCAATTACGAATTCCATATTACGGTACATATTGCAAGTTAGATGCTGTATTAAGAGAGTTGTCCGACAATTTCTGGTATGCAAAAAGGATACTGCAGTCAATAAATCATGGGCGAAAGAAATGTTTAGAGTTTATTCAAATAATGCATCCAATTGAGAGTTTCCAGAGTCAGGTTGATACAATCCAGCGTATTCCGGTTTGGCAACGTGTTCTGGAGGCGGCTGGTCAAAGTAATATGTTTGCTCGTGAAGGGCCCACTCGCCAGTACGTTTGCTAAAGTTATTGGTCTGATTGCGATTAAAAAATTCATGGTCAAGTTTAGGATCAGAGAGAATTGTGTTTCCTGTAACAATTTCTGCTTTGATGTCGTAGGAGCGCATTGGGTTGGCTACCATTCTAATCCATCCTCTGATCGTTTCAAAAGCGTTGACAGCAAGAGGTTCTTTGTTAATCAAATACTACCTTTCAGCACCATTCTAACTTGGTGCCAATGTGTCTTTTCAGCGTGCGGAGCAGTGGAAAGAATATAACCGCCAAGGTTAATATCAAACCAAGCACCAATACCATGAATTAGCCCAGTGTATTGTGCGACCCAAGTAAAAGGAATAATAATATCTTGAATTTCTTCTTTGGTAACAGTTCTAAAATCTACTGCGTGGGCATGTGCTGGGGATAATAGGATTCTAGCATCAAATCCACCAACAATCGGCTAATTTAAACCCTAATTACCTGTCCAAACACTTCATCTTTGGCATCTTTGGCTAAAGGCGAAAAGTCAACTCCATAGAAATCTTGTTGCTCCCAGAAACGTACTATGTTAGCATAAAATACCTTTTGCCATAGTCTGCGACCACAAATTGGCGTCAGAGAATGGGGCAACATAAATGGTACCCATTGAAGGAACCTAAATCAGCCAAATAATACCATTGCACCGCCAGGTTTCAAGAACCGATCTCTAGCGACAATATAGCTTTCAATCATCCTTTCATGAACCAGCAACACACCGATAGGTTCACTAATTAATGTATCGACTTTGGGTAATCTGTCGACGTCTTCAATTTTGCTTTTAATAACAGTCAATTTCCCTTTCAACCAATCATTGGTAACTCCAACATGATCCATTATCTTTTGAATTTTGTCAGCCATTCCACTTGCTTCAATTGCATAGACATGTTCAGCGCCAGCTTTAACTGCAAAATAAGACAAGATTCCACTTCCAGCCCCCAAATCCATTACTGTCTTTCCCATGAACAACGAACTACTGTTGGATAGAATTGCGGTCTGATATAACGACGTACGAATTGAATCATTCAGCATGTTTTGTTGGTGCACAAATTGCGCATAATAACTGAAATAAGTAGGATCTCTTTCATCATTCTGCGCTGATTTTTTACTCATTTGCCTTTCCATTGGAGTGTCTTCCATTTTTCAGTGATTGTTTTTTTTCGAGATCAAATGAACACTGCTCAGTTGGAACACTTGCAAGCTAAATATACCGGAAGTGGAAATGCCGATACAACCAGATAGTAATAATTTATTAAAATAGTGAGTGGTTGACACATCAGCATAGAGATTCAATTGCGAGTTACGTGGGCCACAACACACTTGTCTCTTACTTTGCAGTTGCAGAAAATGAAAGTATAATGAGAGTGAAACACAAGTTATTTCAAAAATATATTCAGCCTTGCGGTACTCCTGTAGAAAATGACAATGCATAATAATATATCGTTTTTAAGGGTTATATGGTGGAAGATTGTCTTGCTCTTGAGAAGGTGCCTGCGATGGTATCATTGCAGGAAATGCGCTTTCTACGTGAATCTGTGGAACGTTATTGTTCAGCATAATTGGTAATTGGCCATACGCCGGTTGTGGTGGAATATAAATTGGCTGAGCAATTTGAACAGGGGAGGGATTGAAAGGCTGGCTAACTGGGAACGTATTAACAGGAACACCGGGCTGTAAAAATGGAGATGTAGAACCATTCCAAGATACTCTTGACGAAACAGTTGGTTGGCGAGACTGGTTGTCACCTCATGAACTGCGTGCTCCGAAAGAAGTAGCTGGTTGATTTAGGGATAAGTTTGGAGAGGTCTGTCCTGGCTTTGAATCTGGAACACTCAGGTTTTGGTTGTACGTGTCAACCCATGGGGTATCTGAATTTGATCCCATGTAGGCGTTCTGTGCAATTGAACTCTGGTTTCCATCCATATCGGATCCTTGAGTGGAAAGAGGGAGTACACTGGGAGATCCAGTATCATCAAGTGTGCTTTTATCTTTACTGAATCTACCTTTAATCGAGTCTTTGTATTTTACAAACAAAAATACACCCAAGAAAGCAATAACTGCCCCGCATACCAAAGTAACAATCAAGCCCTTTTGAAACGTATTCAGCGTAACATTTGTGTCAGATGCTGGGATAGAAGTTTGTAGAGGACTGTCATTAGATTGATTGTCATTATCTGTTGCGTTGGAAATGCTTGATGAGATTGCTGCAGGCGGATTAACTTGCGTTGCAGCTGGGATATTAGATGCACTAACGCTGTTAGCAGTTCCTGCATTTGAACCACCACCAGAATTAGTTGAACCTGAATTTGTAGGAGTGCCATTACTGCCAGAGTTTGTATTACCTCCTGAATTTCCTGAGTTTGAATTGCCACTGGAACTGCTGGTTGAACCTGAATTTGCAGGTGTGCCTTTACTGCCAGTGTTTGAGTTACCTCCAGAATTGCCAGTGTTTGAGCTACCTCCAGAATTGCCAGTGTTTGAGCT